>PVLD010019820.1:0-35373 GCA_004027595.1 Dinomys branickii
TTTTGTCTATTTCTTCTCTATGTGTATGGAACATTTCTTCCATCATTGTTTTCAGCTCGTTTTTTGTCTGAGAGATCATTGCAGGTATGTGGCTTATTTCTGCTTTAAGCTCTTTTATGGCCTGTTGGAGTTGTTTCATTTCGGATGCAATCGTTTCATAACTTGCAGGTATGTGGCTTCCTGGTTCCCCTGTATCCTCTCATTCAAAACTTGTTCTGGGTGGGGTTGCGTTTTGAGACTGCGTTTTGTTCCTCTTTTTTCTCATTTTTGGGTATCAGATTCAAAATGTGGAGCTATAAATTCCCCAGGCAGTTCAGCAGGCAAAGGTCTGCTGCAGAGGCTGCTCCAGTGATTCCTTCTCTTTGGGAGAATGTCCCTTAAACTGTCTGCTGAGATTTCCGCTTCTACTCCCTACCCTGAGACCTGGCTGCGGCGCATAAACAGCTCGCCGCCCCAGGGACCCTGCAGGCAGGCCACTCAGGTGTTTCTCCCTAGGCGGAGCTCCTCCCCCCTCACAAATCCCGTCAGGGCGCCTAGCCAGCTCTTCCCACCCGGGGGATCCTGCAGTCCGTAAAGCTGCTTGGATGTCCCTCACTGGGCGGAGCTTCTTCCCCACTCAGAAAAAACTGGTCAGGGCACCCAATCAACTCACCCTGGGATGGTGCAGACAGGAATGCCGTTCAGATGTATCTCCCTGGATCGAGCTTCTTCCTGACTCAGAAATCCTTCTGCGGGCCAACCGCAGCTGGCACAGTTCACGTGGCACCGGCTGCGGGGGCAGGGCTCTGAGCCGGATCCCAGACCGCTGCCCAGATTGGCACAGTCTGCCCGAGAAGCATGTTCTCTGAGTTTACTCTGCTCCGCTGCCTCCAACAAATCCTGGTTACAGCCGCCTCCGAGCTGATCGGGTTTGAGAGCTGGAAGGGTCCGGCCCGCTGCAATCGCTCTCTCGGCTGTATGCAGATTGAGCCGAGTTGTGGCCCAAGTGCAGCGTCGATCCCTCAGGTGCCCAGCTCTCTGGATCCGCCCGCTTCTCGCCGCACGGCTTATCCAGCCGGCCCTTTAATGCTCAGGCCGCGGAGAGCACCACGATCAGTTGGAATTTCGCATCCGTGGATCGGGCACCCGCGCGCTAAGGATCGGTCTCTGGGAGAGTTTCCCTCTGCCGCTCACCTGGTCTCCATCTTCCCGGAAGTCTCCGTAGCTCATATGTTTAATAGTACATTGTGGGTTAAAAATCTCGATAAACATTAGCCATTATAATTATTTTTGATTTTGGCATGGAGGATATAGGGCAAGGGGCAGTAGACTTTTTCCCACCCAGGGGCAAATAGTTAATATCTAAGGTTTTATAGGCCACAAGATCTCCTGTGTAACTACTCAGTTCTGCCATTGTAACAAGAAGGTGGCCATGCGTAAACAAATGAGCACAGCTGTGTTTGAATAAAACTTTATTTGTAGAAACAGGTGATGGGCCTTTCCTACAGGCCTGTGAGCCATAGCTTATCAACTCCTGATATAGGGAACTAAGAACTTCTGCTTTATGGCTTCTGGAAGAAAGTATCCTGTTGATATAGATAAAGAGGGCAGGTATCTTTTTTTCCTGGAAAGGACTGAGTCACCTTTAGACACCTGTTTCCCATTTTCAGACTCTGTTCATGGTTGAGTTTATTTACACTAGATAAGAGAATCTCTACTCTCTGATCACACATTACTTTCTCCTATGGTATGTGACTAGTCAGGTGCATAAAAAAATACAGAAAACCTAAGAATTTTCTCATGGGCAGAACCAAAATTTATGTAGTTTCTATGAAGTCCTTGAGTGTGACTTCTTGTGAGGGTGCAATACAAAGGATGCAACTTGCAGACACAGTGCAGTTCTGCTAGCACCATGATTTGCACAGTGCCCCTTACTACAGGCGTAGGAGGTTTTCCATTTTTCTTCCCCTGCTTTTGAAGTATGAGGTGGTTATGACCTTGCTTTGATTTGGAAGACCCTTCATAAGACTAGGGTCTTCAAAGACAAGGTGTTTTTGGCCTTTGACCCTGCTGGGTGATCTTTCTCCTGTTGTTCATGAACCTAACAAGCAGGAGGTTGTTGGCCCACTTCTGGGAATGATTAAATGCAGCACTCTGCTCCAGACTGGAGGGGTAATCTTATTTATCTGCTCTCAGATACATCTTGCAGGCAGAGGAAAGAGAAATTTGATCTTGGCTGCTCTCACATACAGTGTCTAGACAGTTGATTCCCCGTGTTCACATCTGGTTTGGGACTGCAGAGAAGAAACATCTTGGACAGCTGCAGAAATTAGGGAGTGAACACTGATAAATAAACAGTTGCTTTGTACTTAGCACGGCGACTGCCAACAGCAGTTTAAATGTGTGCTAATCGTGGGGGTGAGGCCTCAAGGCTTTCTTGATGATGATGATACAGGGTTACGTGTTCTCCACTGAGCACTTGTGCAAAGAAAGCTACTTATGGGGCAAAGGAATCAGGTCCTTTGGCCTCTGGCCCTGGTGGGTGATCTTTCTCACAGCGGAAACCTCTGATTATTTTTCTGCTTGGAGCTCAGGGGCAGTGAAAAAGCCCCAGGACATTTAGTAAATTAAAAAAATGCTTGTATTTCTGACAGTGAATCATTTTATTGTTTCAGGTGTCATACATAGGTACGGGTAATTAACTTTCCCAGAATCCTCCTTACCACAGACCTTTGATTCTAAGGAGGCACTAACTTCGTCTCCCTTGGTCAGAGTTTGCAGAGTTAATAAGGCATTACCTTAGCAGTTGTCAACTATGGAAATTTGTTATGTTGCTTTAATTATGTGAACAGTGTGTCTGTAGGTATTAAATAGAATTATTTTCTTGAATATGATTTTATTTTGTCCTTTCTAGACAATAGAGTTGATATTTCTTCAAGTTGAACTTTATTTCCTCAGTGCTATTTTGTGATTTCTGAGGTAATGTTAAATTAATTTTGTGTTAATAGACAAGGAATTGCCATGTGTGGTGTTACAGCCTGTAATTTCAGCACTTGGGAGGCTGAGGCCTGAAGATTGCTGGGAGTTTGAGGCCAGCCTGGGCTATATAGTGAGTTTTGGGCAGCCTGAACTACATAGTGAGACCCTGTCTCAAAACACCAAAAAAAGAGGAATTAATATACGTCTTTTTTTTTTTTTTTTTAAAGTGCTTGGGATTGAACCAAGGGAGCACTGATCTACCTCCCCAACACCTTTTAAAGTTTTATTTTGAACTGGGTCTTACTAGGGTTAAGTTGGTATTGAATTTGTGATCCTCCTGTCTCAGCATCTTGAGTATCTGGGCCTACAGGCATATGCTAGGCTGTGTGAGCTTTTAGAAGGTATTTTTCCTTTTGAACAGAAGATTCAGGGAGACACAGTATTGTGACCTAAAGGGATGGACCTGGAATCAGACATTGGTGTGGAGCGTGGTCTGTATGGGATGGTGGTGGAGAGGCACAGCCTGAGTCCAGTACCTTACAACCAGCCACACGTATGTGGCTTCCAAGCTACTAGTAAAGCCAGGTGTCCACAGTGGGAGGTGGGACTAGACCACCCAGGGACAGAGCGGATGTCTGTGGGGCGGGGGGAGGTTAGAGAAAGGGGCTGCAGGAGTTTCCTTGGTTATGTAAGCTACCACCCAAGTCCCCAAGGGATGGAGAGCCAGTATGGATTGTTTGACTTCATGCAAAGGGCTGGATTTGATAACTCCAGGGGATACTGTCAGTGGCATGGCAGGGGTGCAAGCTGAGGAAACGTTCCTAGCAGCCCCACCAGGCTCATGGTGGGATGTGGAACAGCAGGACTGGGACTCACAGCTCCTGAGAGCCAGGCTGGGGGGAGCATTTTCCAAGGAAGAGGGACGTAAACTTATTTTGTGACAGAAGGAGAGGACCAGTGCAGACTAGGGGAGGGACGCTGGAGAGGGGCTTGGCATTTTTTAGGAAAAGAGACAGCGCTCTGCTTTTCAGGCTGTGTGGGAAGAGCGAAGGGTAAAGGCGTTCTTAGTCCTAGGGGTGGGGGGAGTAGCGCCGGTGGGTGGGACGGGCTCTTGCCCTTCCCCGGAGAATCCATGTTGATGGTCAGTGCAGCCTGACTATGTCTCCGTCTTTCTCTTCCTGTCTGTTGGTCTCTGAGTGGTGAACCATGGGTAGACATTTAATAATTCTCACTTGGGCTGATTCTTCTGTTCTGTATGGAGTGAAACTTGAAAAGATTACTATCGTTAGCTATGGTCAATTTTGTTAGGGAGAGAAAATTGTTCCTATTTTAATGTCTCAAACTCTTTTAAGGTCAAAAGTGTTCAGGATTATTTTGATTTGATTCTGTGCTTCCACAGCGTAGGTTATGGCAGCACTTGCTGTATTTCTGGGAGTCAAAGGTCTCCTCCCCCCCCTTTCTCTTTGCCCTCTCCTCCCTGCCTGCCATCTCCATCTCTCTCTCTCTCTCTCTCTCTGTTTCTCTGTCTCTCACTCTTGCAAACTGATTTCTAAGTGCTCAGTCTACCCAACACTAGGATTTATGTCAGCCTGTACAGTTTCACCAGCGTTAATTCCTGACTATCACAAGGTATCTCTTTCTGTAAGATAGTACAAAAAAAATTACCAACTGTATCTTCAAGTTGCAGTGGGGGCTCCAGTGGACAGCATGTACCTTCTGTGGGTTTTCGTCATCTGTTAGGAAGTGCTAGGGGGAATGATGGGTATTTTACAGTCACTGTAGGAAAAGACCCAGAATCCTTTCATCCCATGTTTATGTGATGACAAGCCTGCGTTCCTGTTCCATCTGCTTTTTTCCATCTGCAGCTTCAGGACCGGGAGCAAATAGCTAAAAAGATATTCTTCTTGGATTTGTAATCTTGGATAAAACATAGAGCCCAGAAATGAATCCATAAGCTTGTGTTTATCCAAAGTGCAAAAGGGAGCTCCTGTTAGCAGAGGGCTTCCAGGGGGGCTGGCGGGTGACAAGCACCTTATCCCTGTCACCCCAGGCTCAGCACAATCACGAGGCTCTGCCTGGATTATCAAAGGGAGATTTCTTTTTGTGCAGTTTTACTATTCAGTTGATTTCATTTGATTTTCTAATTTGCTTGAAACTGATAAAAGCCTTACCCAGAATATTTGATGAGTGGGAACATGGAGTTTCTAGCCATGCTCTTTTCTTTATGAATGGGGCTTACTGGACAAAAAAGAAAGAAAAATCTGTCCATTTAAAAATTTTTTTTCTGCAGGTGCAACAAGACCGGAGAGATAGAAAACCTTTTCTTTATAGCTTGTTGTTGTGAAAGGAGAAAGAAATTGCTTTGCTCATCTGCCCAACCACCATAGTTCAATGGCAAAAAGAAGAGACACCACCGAAGGGTTAATTTCTAAGACCCTGCGGCTCCTTGGCTCCTTGTGAAGCTGACAGCAGCGAGGAAGGCAGCCTCCCCGGTCTAATTACCACTGAAAGCTGGGCGGGAGTCTGTCTGCAGGAAGCTCTTGCCTACCTGTCTGAATAGTTAGGCTGCAGCCTGCCTCGTGTTTTAATCTTACCCACTGCCCTCTCTTCTGTCCATTGTTATCTTCTGTCCTCACCTCTGGACACTCTGGCACATTCGCTTGAAACATTGCCATGGGAGAATTCGGCTTTGACAGAAACCTTTCTGAAATTATTTTTCATCCTGTTCTGGCTTGCACTTGAATAATTCTCCATCAACAGCACGTCTGATTGAGTTGGCATCACAAACCCCTTTGTATGCTATTTTTTTTTTCTTCAAGAAATATTAAAGTCTGAATAAAATGGGAAAAGCTGTCTGGTAATGATCTCATTATACATAAATACAGAAGCGCTCCCAGAGGAGGTAATGACTCCGGGACTCAGGTATGCCTCGGATACCCATTATCTTCTGAGGGGCCCGCTCGACTGAACTCTACTCCTGGGCTCCTCAGACGTCGTCCTTCCCCCGGAAGGTTCAAGTCGCAGGAAGCCACTGTGGACCGAAGCTGGGAATAGGGTTTCCCCTCCCCCCTCGTGACATATGTTAGGAGATGAAAGGGACCTGGGCTGTGTGTTTACTCTTCATTTGGGAGCCTCACATGTTCTGATTGATCGGAGAGACAAAAAGGCAGAAGGAGAGACATTTGGCGCTGGCTGCAAACCATATCCATTTTCAATGCGAAGTTTCCTCCTTTGGTGTGGATAATTGTGATGAGGCAGTTCTGGGTATAGACGCTACTAAAAGCTTTTTAAAAATAACAAGCCTGCCACCCAGTTTGAGTTCTTATGTAGCAGAAGAACAAACACAGATGGCAGCAGGGGGATCGGGGGCCGGGATGGGAAAGGCCCTCCTACCGTGGCAGTTTACCAGTTATTAGCCCGGGTAATCTCTTCTGGCTGCCGAAGGGTAAGCAGATGATCAGCACATCCCAGAGGAATTCATCAAGGGTTCGAGTCCCAATATCAGTTGAGCAATTCTGCACACACCTTGTGTGGCATCAAAGAAAGGAATATGGTAGGCGAGAGGCTAGACGCGGTGGCTTTAAATGTGCCCCTAGGTTCTAAGGGGGGTGTTTATCTAAAGGAGGCTCCCGTCTGCCATCCTAGATCAGACAGAGAGGTGGGGTGGGGGACGAGTACTCGGCTGTCTCTACTTGCCTGGGATCATAAACCTCATTATTCCCCTCGGATTTCCCTATTCGGAACTGTCAAAATACAAAATAATGTTCTAAGCCTAATTCTTCGGCAGAGGATCAGCTGGACAGCGGAGGTATTTTGCCAGTAGCTACCAGTCTTTCATGCCATGTCCATGGAATGTTACTGAACAGTGGCCATTGCATTCCTGTGCACTGAGAGCCTTAAAACCTAAGGAAGGAAAAGTTACTCAATAGCCAGGGTCAAGTGGAGCAGAGAGAAGCCTTGGCGTTGGGTAGGAGCATCTCCAGGCAAACGTCCTTGGCTGCTCACCTGCACGCTGAGGCCATGCTTTTGCCCCACTGCTAAGCGCTCTCTTATTTTTTTAGTGCACTGGCATTTGTGTTGCCTTAGCCACAGCAAAAACATTTGTTTCTTTCCTACCAGTACCATTGTTTTTGTGGGAATCTGGAGAACAATTCCCCCGCTTGTGCTCTAACTTCCTTGGGTGATGGCACTTGTACATGAATTTATTTCCTTGCAGAAAGTGTGCTGTCATCATCTCTCGGATTTTTCTCTATTGCTTGTGGAGGGAAAGAAGGGAAGTCGCCAGTTCGGCAGCGCTAGGACTCCCCCATACCCAGTTACCCTCAAGAGGCCTCTGTTCTCATGATAATGCTCATTCTAACCCACTGCTCTTCAAGGCTTAACATGTGTCTGGCCTCATGCCAGAGCCTCACATGCTCCTCCTCACCTGACTTCCACAGCTCCATGAGGTGTGCTATTATGCCATTCATGTTTGTGTTGTTGAAAACTCTGAAAGGTTTGCCATCCCTGCTCCAGGCCATTCTAGCCAGAAAATGGTATGATTTTTCAGTGCTTTTACATTGATCTCAGCCTTGAAGTATGAAGACATTGCTTTAGCTTTTCTTTGGTTGGGGATGAGTATATAAAAAATGGCAATAGAAGAGGTCCTGGGGAGGCACCAGGAGGGCTTCCCGGCAATGTTCTGATGGAAATTGTGATGGGAGGAATCCATTAAAAAAGGTGGGGAAAGGTCCCATTAATCAGAGATGGGCACTGCTGTTTCAGTTGGAGATCTGGCTATTAGCTCAGCAGGAAGACAAGCAAGACAAGATGGGGTAAGCAGGAAACACAGATTTCTAAGAGGCAGAATGTTAGAAAATTCTTTTCAGAAAGAAGTTTTTATGTGATTCCTTATTTGAGTCTTAGAATCCAAAGGATAGTCAATAATGAAGTTTTACCCATGTTGGTATAAAGACAATGTGATACAGTAATGTTAACAAGGCAATGTGATCTAAACATAGACTTGATTCTCTCTCTGTATCTAATTTCCACTTGAAACTCATTCATTATTTCCTTAAACTTGAAAAACTGGATTTTTCAAGACATTAGAAAAAAGGTACAGTTGTAAGGCTCTTCATGTGGACAGTGACATAAGAACCATGTTCAAATTGACTTGAAAGTTGATCCATAGGCATGGGGTACAGACTGGTCCCAGGGGTGTGCACCTCAGCTGGGAGGGCCTGATCCAGTCCAATACAGCTATCGGGACTTGGTTTCTGTGTCTCCTCCATTTCCGAATTCTTATTTATGGAGTCTGCTTCACCTTCAGGTTGACTTCTCCCTAAGTGATAAGATGCTATTGCGAGATTTAACTTTCTTGTTTGACCAAATACAGCTAGGGAGAGAGAGCTCTTTCTCTCAGAAGTCCCAGCCTAGTTTCCCAGGTCCCCCTGGCTGTGTCTGGGTTATTGTCCAGTCCTAAACCAGCAGGTGTCCTTAATGGATGAGGGGGCAGGGCTCAGGATAAAGAGTGGAAAAGAAGTTCCCCAAGGAGGGCACGATGGCATTTGCCAGGAAGAGGAGGATGGTTGTTGTGTAACAAACAGCAGATGCCCAGGACAGTGGTACTTTATGATTTTCAAAAACACTGTTCTAGAATCTGACTCATTTGATTTTACTGTTCTATGGGAATATGGTTGTCAGCTGTTATTTCCATGTTCAGATGAGAACACTAAAGCTCAACTCACATGACTTGTTCAAATTTACACAGTTGACAAAAGAGATTGTTTGTCCTGAGTGATGCAATGTCTGACCACTCTACGACAGAACTGTCTCTCTGTTTGGGACTAGATGCCTATGAGCATCATCTAAAATTGAATTAGCATTTTGATTAGTCATATCACATTGGCTTGTGTTGATTTTATAGCAAAGTGAGAAGCCCTCTGATTTTTCCAATGATTTCTGATAAAATGTAATGCACCTGAAATGATTTTATTTTGACCTAACTTCAGGACTCTGATTATTTTCTTAATATCTCATATTAAATTCCTCTCATTGCTCTGGCTAGGTAGGAACATTTTCTTTTTTGGGGAGGCAAGAATTTTGTGTCTTGTGGGATGTAAATCTTCCCTAGAGTTATGCCATCTTTGAGTTAAACAGGCATGACTTATTTTGTCTTATAAATACAAAGCCTGAAGGAAAGGGAGAAAAATAGTTTGTAACCTTGGCTAATTACCAATTTTAATCTGGACTGCTACATCATCAGAGGACTCCATGTTTTCTTGTTCAACATTTTTATAACAGAATGTTGGAGGCTGCACTGGTGCATTAGAATGCGGCTCACTTTGCAGGTGGATACGTCTTTTCATCTGCCCTCCTGCCTCCCATCTCCGATAAGAGCAACACTCCCCCACCATGTGTCTGCCTAGAGCCAGGAAACTGTGGCCACTCCATTAATGTTGAATTCCTGCGGTGACAATAAGAAAATAAGCACGTGGTCACAGAGTATGACAATCTGTGAAAATCTGGTAATAAATACAGTATGGACCACACATTCCCCAGTAACTTTTTTAATTTTTTTGATTAGAAAAGTGAAATTCTATAGCTCAAAGGCAAAGAATACAAGGATTTGGCCAGAAATATTATCTAGGTGTTTTGATTGCCAGTCTAAAGTTTCTCAAGATGGGACCCCAGTGGGTATTACAGTCCCCTGGCAGTAGGAATGGCAGTGGGGGGGTGTAAGCCAACACGCTTTAATCAGAAGACTTTGACTTGGGTTTAGTTTAAATAGCTTTTGAGGGAAAGAAGAGGTTTTTATGAGAGATTCAGAATCCATTATTATTACAGGTTAAGAAACATTGAGAAGCATCACAATGAAAGGTAATTTCTCTTAAGACTTCTTTCAGAAACGTTTCAGCCAGAGGGTAGGGAGGCCTATGAGGAGCGAGGCTAAGATGCTCTCTCTCTGTGGCTCACTCCTGTGGGCAGGAGCCTCGCAGCCACTTTGTGTTGGGAGGACAGAGGTGATCTCCTTCCCTCACAATGACCTGAGTGCAGCTACCCTTAGGCTCTCCCTTGCTTCTGTCATCTCTACTCCCTCAGAAGCATTACCGCTACTTAGCTATTTCAGAGGGAAATTTCGAGCTGTGCTGAATAAGTTTTCAGGAAAATGAATGAAAACTATTCTTCCCTTTCCTCTCCCAGGCAGTGATTAGCCTTGCAGTCTGGAAAACAGTTTCTATTTAAAAGTAGAAATATTTAGAGAGCAAACGTCCTTCCTCTTGTCCCGACTGCACTGAGAAACAGGCAAACAGCAGCTTGTCCTTTTCTGTCTTGCTCGGTGCCCTGGCTACTGCTCTCTCCCTGTACCTGCATCCCCCCGCCCATCTTTTGACACTTCTTCTTAGCTACAAGAACAGGTTATCAAGGTGATAATAAGCGAGAAAATGTTCCAGCCTTGTTTTTAGCCTCACTGCTTAATCGAGGTTAAAAGCCTGTGTGAACCTGTGTTTTCTACTCCTCTGGCCAAGCAGCCCTAAGCCAGCCTGATCCGGCCTTGCCTCGCCCAGCTCTGCCAGTACAGGGTGATTGCGGTGGCCCCAGCTGCCCCGCCGCTGCTGCCTTGCAATTGGAAATTCAATCCTCTCAAGGTAATTCCTCAGCTTATGAAAAACTTCTAGCAGTGGATTGTGAGTGTGATGCCTCCCATGGCAGACCCTGAGCCCAGAGGGCTGGGGAGTGTCACTTTGTATGAGGCACTTTTAAAAGTGGGACTTTTGTGACTGCAGTAGGAAATTTCTTACAACACCACCCTTGATCTTCTCTCTCTTCTGGATGTCAAGTGAGTTAAGGACTGTCTGGGCCTTGGACTCCAGAGAGAGCAAAATGGTGCTCAGTCTGTCCTTGGGTGGGGCTGCTCTGGTTGCTTGGAGCAGTGCTGTTTGGAGATCAAACTAATGGTGAAAAATATGTGGAGTTACCAGCTGATGCCTTCACCTCCTGCAGGCTGGTGGAGATGGACACCATCCACGGAAACAAATGGGATATCGGACTGGGCAATATTCTCCTCCTTGCAAGAAAGTTGCCCTGAGATCCTGCAATAAACTATCTGCCTTTTAAGATTCTCTGTACCCAGCAGTAAGAATTTCCCCTCCTTTCCTACCCCAAAGCCACCTCTGTCCCGATGACAGACAGCCCTGGTGGTGGTCACAGGTGCTAGTGTGACAGTGTCTGACTCCTCATAGGGACAGTTTTGTTGCGGGAGGGTTTGAATGTCCTTGCTGTCTCCTAAAGCTTCAGCTCGGAGTTTCAGGGTGTGTTTTGGCAAGTGCAAAATCCAATAGTCATTGAACCCTTGATAATCTTCTATGCCCTGTAGAAGTATGTTTTTATTCATCCGTTTCTTCAGGAGGTAAGAAATAAAGCTGTTCCATTCTAGGCATAAATTAGCATTTATAACAATGCAGTGCAAAAAAATGTAATTTAAATAGAGCTGATTAGAATTTTGATAGGGCACCAAGGAACTTCTAAACAAATGCTGATCAGGTAATGAGTGGAACAAGTCATTTATTTTAGTGGTTCAGCTACCTCTTCAGTGATTGGGTCACCATCTCCCAAACATATATGGTGACTGTTCATTAATTATGCACTTTGCGCTCGGTAATTGTCCAATTTAACTGCAGACTGTGAGCTTATAGGCAGAGACACAGAAGACAGCAGAAGGAAAAAGTAACTACCTAGATAAAAGTATATTTTCTTTTTTGTAATAACATTTACCAATTCAAGGACTCAGAGAGAGGGGAGCTATTGTTAGGCTTTGGCCTTGGTCTGGTCTTTGCACAATGGACCAAATTACTCCCTGTTTGTTACGCAGGGACGGCGAAGCTCCAGAGTGCTGAGCTTTGCCAGTGCATCTGTAGAAGTGGCGTTCAGCCCGTGTTCCTCAGCGTGACCTCACATGGGGTCAGCGTGCACCATGCTCTAAGTGGGGCGAGTAATCTCAGGAACACAGTCCACCGAATCGCATGATTTTCATCAGGTGCGTCATCCTGGAAGCTGTTCTGACTCAATCTGAAGGGTGAATTTGAAGCATTTTCTCCTTCACTATTTTGGGAGTTTTTCTTTTGTTAAGAAGAGTAAAGAGTGCCTTCTTATTTCATGAGTTAGTCCAACTCACATTGGAGAAACTTCAGTCCCGGGGACTCCCTCACGATATCATCAGGGTCAGCATTCTGTGTTGTATATTGATCATCTTTATTGGCGATTAAAAAGTCATTTTATTGACAATGGGCCTTGTGATCTTGAAATAATCTTGATATTAGTGAGATATCACTTTCTGAAATGCCGATGAGAAATTCAGTGCCAGGGAGGAGGTAATTTAAACATACCCTATTTCTCCCCAGCTCAGAACAAAGCATTGTTTTGAAGGAAGAATCATCAGTTTATTATGGTTTTATTGTTGTGCTTTCTGCTCTGGATATTTTAAATAGTGAAGGACTTCTAGGGTTTTACCAAGCAAAGGCTGCTTGGAATGAGTGCCGGTATCTGGGGCAGGTGAGAGGAAAGGGCTACCGTGGCTCCATGGCTGGATGGGCTCGTGCTCGGCATAGTGATTTACTTGCATGTCACTTGTGCTCATCTTTATTTATGCTGCTGCCCGGAAAGGGAATGTCTTCCGTCCTTTGGTCCTTTGGGTAATGGCTGGGTACAAAGCCAGCGGTGAAGGCAGCACTCAGTGGAGGCCTCTGAATTGCTCATCATTTCTGATTTAATAAAGCCGGGGTGCAAGGAAGCCCTAAATGCAGGCAGCGGGATGACAAATGTGTATATAGAGTCTCCTTCATGCTACCGTCTCCGGAACACTCTCTGTTATCTGCACCAGCGGGGAAGAAAGGGTGAGCAGCTGTGAGTGCTGAGAGCATCCCGTAGCACCCAAGCTCCGTGTTTGCAAAATTCAACCGTCATTTGAAAACTGTACCTATTTCTTCAAACAGGCCATTTTACAGCTGAATAAACGAAGGCAAAGGGAGAGAAACTGCCCAGCAAGAGCCAACATCCACCTCGAAGCAATTTTAAATCACCTTTGCCTGTGCATATCCTTGTGCCTCTCTTTTGAAGTAAGAGAGATTTAGACATACAAGAGATGGGGATTCTTTCTACAGTGATGATTTCGGCTCTAATGAAATCTGCTCTTTAGAAATATGCAAAGAGGACCCGCTACCTTGCAGCAAACACATGGCAAATGGATAAAACACTGTGTTTGGGGTAATTTATTTTTCTTGGCTCTGTTAACTCTTGAGCAATTAGCTAGATTATTTCCCTAATGTGAACAATGACTATATTCGTACAAAAACAATTAATTGCACAATTGTTCCAGAATGAGCAGTCGCTCTATTATTTTTCCCTTCTCCTCATGTCACCTCTCTTTCCAAACATGCGTGCCTCTCTCTGTGAGAGCAATTTCCACAGCATAATGTCTATGCAAAGATTGTGAGCTCTCAAAAATCATTGCAAGGAACTATGGCTGCACATTTATTCTCAGCAGATCGCCACACATCTTTGGATTCTTATGTTGTGCTTACTTTACAATCACTGAGCTCCGTGTGGTAATGTCTCCATTATTTTGGTGGGCATATGAGAGCTGATTGTTTCCCTCAGCAGCCTCCACGGCCCCCCCGTGAGATCTCCACAGCTTACCTTATCATAGTATTGGAAAGCAATTTCTCTTGACTGCTGTGAACCAACGCCAGAAATCCAAAATGATGCCACAGTCATTAAGTGATTTCCAATTAGTTAATTGGTTTCACAGGCTGCTTCTTTCTAAACTGCACCTTAAACGTAAAGCAGAACCATCCATTTTTGAAAGAGGAAAAATCCTGGGGCCTTTGGGTTTTAAAATCCTAAAGCGAAGCATACTATGGAAGAAAGTTCACTAAAAACACCCGACTTCAGAAAAAGAAGATGTTCTTACTGCCACAGAAAAGAACGAAATCTCTCTTCTGGTTTTCCCACATTAACCAGGGTTTATTTTATCCGCTTTATCTTGGGATCAAAGGAAGTTAGGTAGATAATCGTAGCATAGCACAGAACAGGGCAGATTTCTAGGTGAACTCGAGCTTTTTTCTGGGGAGGCTCCTGGGCCTCTGTGCTGGGGAGCAGGGCACTATGCCCTTGGCTTGGGTGTGTGTGTGTGTGTGTGTGTGTGTGTGTGTGTGTGTGTGTGTGTGTGTGCGCGTGCTGCATTAAACCTTGCTGGGAAGTAGGGCAGAGTCTCTGAGAATGATTCTGTAGGAAGCTGCTTTCTGGGAGGTGGGGACATAGCTCCATTGCAGACCACTTGCCCAGCATGGGTGAGGCTTGAGAGTGAGCGAGCCCCAGCAGGAAGAGAAAAAGCTGCTTTTGCAAAGGGAGTGGGAAGTGACTGTGTACACAGACTGGCAAAGGAAGCGGGTGAAGGAGGCCTGTGAGGTGGGTCTGGAACACCTGCAGGCAGTACATGTGTTGGTAGTGGGGGACCATTTGCACAAGTCTCAAGCAATATTTGATCTTTACACAGGGTAAATAGCACAGGATAAATGCCCAGCAAGTTGGAGAAGGTAATAATGGATTTACTGATAGGTTAGTCATTTGTTTTCCCTAACACAGGAAAAAAAAAGCTATTGGCTTTAATAGTGATATTTATTTTTTTGTCTTTTTGAGACAGGGTCTCTGTATGCAGTTCAGGCTGGCCTTGAGCTCGCTTTGTAGCCCAGGCCAGTCTCGAACTCATATCGATCCTCCTGCCTCAGCCTCCTGAGTGCTGGGATTACAGGTGTGCACCACCACGCCCGGCAGTAATAGTGACACAAAAATGAACACAAATTTCCCTCTTTATTACACAATGATGTAACCAGTCAAACTGGAAGCACATGGGTATGGTTAAAAGGCTGGACTCTGAAGCTAGACTATAGCATCTGCATGGACATTATGACAGCCACTGACCAGCTCTGTGGCTCTGAGCAAGTTATCTGACCTCTATGCTTCCATCTTCTGGGAAATAGGAAGAACATTAATACCCTCCACTGGGTTGTTGTGGGGAGTACACGAGTGGTAAGATTTATAGTTCTCTTAGAACAGGATCTGCTACATGGTTTGTTAAAAAAACCATCTTTAATAAGTTATGACATGATTTGAAAGATTCATTTTTTGTTCTCTTTGGAAAAAACCCTCTCCTCTTGTGGTTAATTACCTGTGAGAACGAGTTCCTAGAGGAGGGCAATGGATGTGATGTATCAGCCCAGGCAGTTGGTCAGTCCATTTGTTGGTCAGTTGTGTTTCCTGACAGCAGCCAGTAGCCCCCGCCCCCCCTGTGCTGGGAGGCTGAGGCAGGAGGATCACAAGTTTAATTTCAGACTAGGCAACTTAATGAGTTAGGAGACACTGCCACCCCTCCCAAAAGGCTGGGACTGACAGGAGCTCTTAAGACCATTTCCTCCACCCCAAAAGTAGCCCAGTGCCTGATCTTTTTGTTAATGAGAAAAGTTTATGTAGAAATAGATGAACTTGGAAAGGAGGAGGAGGCAGTGATTGGGATGCAGAGCCAGCCAAAGGCAAAGAAGCTCACAGAAGGTCTTTGGCATGAGCAGAAGAACGCGTACGAGAAAATGAAAAAGCCAGTGCCTTGGTAGGAAGGAAATGCGAGACGGGAGAGGAAAGGAGAAGGGAGGCCGAGATAGCAGCTGAGCAGAGAGAACCCTAACGGGCTCCAGTGCCTGCCTTGCCGTCTGCTTTGGGAGCAGCTGGTCCATCATCTCGGCAGCCAGGAGTCCTTTAGCAACGACTTTATGGATTAAAATTTAAAACCAAATTAGATGTGTTTACAAAACAGCACCCCACTGCATGGGTAGTGAGATGCCAAAGCTGAGCGCCAGCGGTCTGGCGGAAGCTCCTTGGTGCTTCCCGGAGATGGGAACGCAGAGGCCCTTTCTCCTGTGTCACCCGACTGTCCGAGGACAGTGCTTTCAGGTGACTCGCTGGTGGGCACCCGTAATACATTTATTTATAAGCACACATTTGCTGGTCTTGACAGCGACTGTGTTGGAAATTTGTCTGCCTTTTTTGTGCATGCTTAAAATTTTTTATTTTTAGGTTTCCTTATGCAGCACAACAATTCCAGTCGAAACCATGGTTTGAGAAATACTAAGCATGAAGCTTCAGTGTTAGACGATTTGTGACACAGTGTGCTTTGAAAGTGAAATACTTTCGGGGCGATGAACTCCTGGCCCCTTCTCCTACAGCTCTCTGTTGCTTACCGCTTTGTTACTTCGGGGAGGGGAATCTCTTATTCAAGTTTTATGGAATAGAGGGCAGTATTTTTTACTTGTGTTTTCGTTCTGTAACAGGAACAGCTCTTTCAAGTTGTTAATCAGTTTGATGTATCAAAGAGAAGGCTGCTTTGTCCTTTCTAAAGAGAGCAATAGGTTTTTCCTGTAATGAAGAATATGGATAGATTTATTTCTGCGGTCTATGAAGATGGTAAGGACTTAATAAATATTAAAGCAACCAGCCAAACAACTTCTCATTGCCCTCGAAGAACATATGATCTGCTGAAACAGGGACAGTGTCATGCGCCTTTATCTTTTAAAAGTATTTTTGTGCCCTTTACTTGAGGAAAACAAAATCTCAAAATTGGGTTGGCCATCTACAGGTCTAATTCATTCATGAACCAATGAGAAGATTCCTTGGAGCTATTACCTCAGGACTAGTAATAACTTGTAAATGGCCCACCCCTTGATTTTTTTTATTTTTATGGTGCTAGGGATTGAACCCAAGGCCTTCACACAGAGCTACATCCCCTGCCCTTTATTTTTTATTTGGAGACAGGTTCTTGCTAAATTACTAAACTGCCCAGGCTGGTCTTGAACCTGTGATCTTTGTACCTCAGCCTCCCATATGGCTCCTTTACAAAAGAATTGACTATTACAACTGACATCAGAGCTGAGGAAGGCTGCCAGTGGTGGTGGGTCTCCAGCGGGTCTCCTTAGGGCGAGGAAGGGTAAGTCAGAGCACCGGGAAGGGACTTTGCCATCTGTTAATCATAGGACTTAAAACCACAATTCAATTACATGGGATTCTATGCTAAAATTCCCTGACTGAGTGGCTTTTCTATTTCAGAAGGCAGCAGGATCCTCTTATATAGTCAGTGTGGGCCTAAAAGCCTGATTAAATGTATTGTGGTGCACATGGAATATTTTAGTCTTGGGATATTATTTATGTGGAGACAGGAGCAGTCTTGGGGGACTGGAGATGCATTAAACCCCGCATACAGAATGGACGATCTTTTCCTTCCAGGGAGGCTATGTGACTGTCTGGGCTTCTGAGCCCTGGGTAAGCTCTTGGCTTCCTCCCGACCTGCTCTCTGTGCTTGAGATGAATTAGAAACACACAAAATGCACTTGTTTGAATCAATATTGGGCATTAAGTGGCTCCTGGGCTTTATGTCAGGGTCTCTTCTAGGAGAGGTTATCCTCTGGTTGCTCTGGGGTTGGGTGACAGGAAATTTAAGACTAAATGGCATGGAAGTTGAATCCCGGGATGCACTTAGTGTTGTGGCTATTACTGGGCTCTTCAGTCTTTATGAAGCTCCTCAGTCAATAGGAGGAGGGCAGTGTTCTCCATTAGCTTTTTATCCTTTTTCACTGCTCTGCTGCTTCTTGCCTCCTTCCTTCCCCCTAGAATGCCCTTTCCTCTGCTGCTAGCTGCCCAGGCTCAACCCACTCCTCAAGAGTCAGCCACAATATCGCTTTAGTCCTCCCCGGTGCCTTCCTTCACTAATTCTGCAACCTACCCCTCCTCTCCCAAAAAACACCCAGGAAGCAGCCCAGTATTGGAGACAAAGGGTGGAGTTCCGGTCTAGGTAGGTCTAGTTTGCATTCTAGGTCTTATAATTCCTAGGTGCCTTTACCTGGCAGGGTTACCTGTGCAGTTTCAGCTTTGCTTTTTCTTAACTGTAAAGTGGGAATGACTCCACTAGGGTTTTTAGGAGGATTGAGGTGGTATCACAAAATGCAAAGTCTGGGTATTCGTGAGATACTTGTGCCCATACCCTTCATAGCTCTTTCAGCTAACTGGAATTGTCAGCTTTTGGGGATCTTGGATCAGTCTGCGAGTCTGATAAAAGCTATGGTTTCTCTTCCTAGAAAAATATTTAAACACACTAACATTGTTATACAATCTCAGGAACTTCTGGGAATTCTATATTCCAAAAGGGGTGCCACCCCCACCCCCAATCCATGCAAAGCACCAGGACACAGACCTGCCACTAAGGAAGGGCTGCACACAAACGATTTAATCTGCTGGTTTCCCAAATTGCGATCAGGACATATCCCATGCCTGGAGGAGATCTAGCTATAGTTTCCCCATATATTTAGTTTTGAGAAGCTGTCACGTCCAAGTGACAGAGATACCTCTGAGCAGAAAGCCTAGTACTTGACTGACGTCTTCCAGCTGGCCTGCTGTACCTTGTTGGAACAAATTTGGCCTTTTCAAAAAAATCTTCCTTTTCTTGTCGGACTCTTCCCTGTAGTACTGGGTGAGTTGCTACCCAGCCAGGCGATGTTCTGCTGACATCCCTGTCTTTGCTCTCTGTATGGAATTTATAGCAATTATCCTCTGCTTGGTCCCTGTGTCTGTATTTTGGCAGGACGCCCACTTTCCATGTGATAACTACTTTGTAGCCGATCTCTGCCAAAGCCTAATGTCATCCCTTGTCAGATGTCATCTGGGTCCAGGGGTCACCCACACATGCCCATCCTCTCCTCACATCTGCTGGTGCTGGGTCCCCTTGCACTGTTTCAAGCACATAATGAAGTGCAGGGTTGGCCATGATCCAGTTCATTTGAACGATGTTCGCAGTGAACCTGGAGAATCCAGGCACCTTGGAATGTTTTTTTATGGCCTGCACTACCTGGATTGGTTTATCTGGCTGTGTACAGCAAGTAAATGAACTGGATAATCGCCATATTTCTATTCCATTCTGTGCTGTGTAGCCTGTGCCTCTGGAAACAAAAGTTTTCTCTGCAACAAAGTCACTTCTCAAGAACAATTATGCCCCCTGGGGGTGAACATCTTTGTCGGTGTGTGCCAAAGTATGACTAATCAAGTTGGCTCCCAAAGCACCTTTTCCCCAGTTAACTCTCATCTGATATTTTCACGGAAGATCAATGAGGACAGCAACAAAAACCTCTAGAAATAGACAAGAGCCAAGCTCCAAACCCCACTGCCCCCCCAAACCTCTCCCGGTGATGGGAACTGTATGGCCCAGGTGGTGGTGAGTTTTTTTGTGTCTGTGTTTGAGACATCTGCATCTAGGAGTTTAGGGTGCCGTTGAGGACTGCTTCTCAAACTTTATTGTGCATTCAGATTAACCAAGGATCTTGTTAAAATGTAGGTTCTGATTCAGTGGCTCTGGGCTGGTGCCTGGGAGTCTGCATTTCTAACAAGGGTCTCGAGATGCCTTTGCAAGTGCTCATGGGTAAGGCTCTGGGAAGCGAGCCCTGATCTTTTCCTCTGAGATCTTTTCATACTGTGATCAAACTGACCCCTAAACCTTGTCACCCTGTGACCCTGTAGGGTCTGTGCTGGGGCTGCTCTGGGTCCTAACCCGGTTCTGTTTCCTTACAGCCATGGTAAGTGGAGAGGCTTTGGTGTTAGAGAAGAACAAACAGATTTTAGTGAAATCAAGGCAAGATCCGCCCAAGTATGAACCGAACTGTCATCCACAAAGAAGCCTCTTAGCTTGCAAGTTCTCACTGGCATTTCACTAGTTACTTGAAGTTCTAAGTAGGAAATTGTTCATCACTCAAAATTTAGAACAGCCTAGAGAAATGCAGTGAATATAATTTTCTGAGTCTTGAGGTAGCATGGAGCAAATTTGCGGAGCTGGAGTTTAAGACAAGGAAAACTCTAACCACATCCATATTTTTCTGTTTTTTACTCTTACTCGGTGTCATTTTTTTCTTGATGTCTTTTAGCAAACCTCCTGAATGGAATGAACTGCATATAGGCTAACAAATTACTTGTGTAAACATTTTATTCTCTCAACACAAGTGTGTATAAGAAACTTGCTTCTCTGTTGATAAATCAAGCCATTAACCTCAGTGGCTGCATCTTCATGTCCAAGTGATGAAGAGCTGGGCCAGACGGTCCTGAGTTCCCTGCCAGTGTGTCACTCCAAGAGCAGGGAGAAGCTGAATTAGGAAACATTTTGCCTTTTTATGGCTTTTTACTGCCCCCTCAAAGGCTTTTGTTAGTGCTTTGATGGCAAGGCAGGGAAGGCATCCGTGTTGTGCGTGTGTCTCCTGGTCATCTGTGAGGAGAAGGTTTTTCTGTATCCTGTGTTTCCTGTGGTGATACTGCTTTTTTTTTTTTTTTTGAGAAAGGAAACTATTATTTTTTAAAACTATGCTAGAATTCTTATACAGGAAAGGAAGAACCTGAGGGGCTCTGAAGACCACCCTGAGGGCCTTCCCTTTGCCCCTGAGGTGGCCCGGAGATCCTCGGTCTCTCTGAGAGATATGTCAGAAACCAGTGCACTGCAGTAGGTTCTCCAAATTCCAAATTCTAAGTCACTCCGCTGCTCCTCTGTAGACGGTGCTGGTGGCCAGAAACCTGGTTTAGGAAGGAAGTGTTTAAGGGTGGGCACCCTTGTGTGGGGTAGGAACCTGAGAGATGAGTAGAGAGAGGTTATTTCTTTGTGAGGATGACATGGGACACAGATAGGACCTGGTGGCTGTGCATAGAGCAGAAAAGACCTGGTGGAACTCCGTGAGCTTTCTGGAGGGGGCCGAGGAGTGGGTTTCACTTGGAATAAGAATGGAGAGTGGGCATGGCGGGGAAAGAGAGCGAGAGGAGTGGGAGAGGGAGGGCACGCTGATCTACCCTCCCTGGGGTGGTGGGCAGGACACAGACAGAGGCACTGGCGCCACCATGGGTGCCCAGGAGCTCCTCCTGTCGTTGGTCCTTGCGCTGAGTCCCTTACATGGGGTTGGCTCTGTGAGTCCCCATCTGCTACCCACAGGGGCTGGGCTGAGATTTTAAATCAAGTATTTCTTCATGCCTGTCTTTGGTGTCTGCAAAGTGCTCATTAAGTATCAAACGACAAGCAGAATCCTGGTTTTTACTTAGGTCAGTAGGAAAAAGGCCCTGCTGTGGCCTTTCTGCAAATAGCCTCTTTATACATAAATATTTCTCCCTCCCTTTTGCTGCAGATGATTGCAGGTGAGGGGCTCCCTCCCAGTTGTCATGAAGGCTGCTGTCTAGTTGAGTCGCTTCTGTAGCGGGAACAGTCAGTGTCATTAATTTTCCCCTGCACTGTGTGGGCTGTGGAACATGAAATTGACTTGATGGATCGCAGTGCCACTCTGGAACCGGAGCCTTGGGAGCAGGTGGGTGAGTGGGTTGCTGAAACACTCCGGAGAGTTAATGCATTTGTGGAGTTCTCGGCAGAACCGCCCTTGGGGCGGGGGAATGACACTTTGGAGCAGCTTGAGTGTGAGGGGCTGGGGTGGAGCTGAGATGCAGAGAGTGGTGGGGTGATGCTCCAGGGCGAGGGTGACTCACCCCCAGCCACACGGCTGGGACCGTGACGTGAGGCGTGGGTGTCCACTGGAGAGAAGCAAGTGGGGCTGGTGTTAGTCTGGAGGATGAACCAGCGTGGAGAGGGGTTGGGACATCAAGTCATGTAAGGAGGAGACCAAAGGCCAAGCCTATTTCATGATCAGAGGGAAAGTTCTACTCAGTCTGTGTCTTGCTTACTGTCTTTCATTCCTGGAAGGCTGTTAGAGGGAGGAGGTTTGGACTTACTTTCTTCCAAGGAAGGACTTGGACCTACTTTGGCTCCATTTAAGAGCAAACTGTTTAAACAAAACAGGCAGGTCCTTGTGAAAGTCAGTTTCTTGTGAGGCCATGGCTCACACCAGTGCTTTAAGGGAAATGTGGAGATGAGGGAGATTTTGACCTGGTTGATCTCTGGAGGCCCATAGACAGCTCTCAGACAAATATTCCAGCACATTTCATACCTTTCTTCCCCGTTTCCTGCAACAAATCATGAGGCAGTTCTGCCCATGCTGGAACTAGTTATTCTACCTCAGACAGAACCTAGTTACTTGTGGAAATGGAATCATAGTAGAATTGGCTTTTTAAAAAACCCTTTAAGAAATAAGAAGATTAGAAATCTTAGTTTCTGTGTAGTTGTGGTATAGAAGGAAGAACACTGAACTCAGAATCTGGAGTAGGATCCTAACTCAAACATTGACTTGCTGCCTGATCTTGGGCAAAGCCTCTGATCTTTTTTTCTTTTTGGTACTGGGAATCAAACTCAGGTCCCTGGTGCTTGCTAGGCAGGTGCTGTACCGCTGAGCTCGGTCCCTGGCCCAGGGCTCTGATTTTTAATAATAAGATGGGACTGATTTCCAGAGCCATTATAAGCACTAAGTAAACTGACAAATGGACAGTGCCTCATGCAGGGCCTGATACACTTCAGTCACTCAGTACGTGAAAGTTTCACCCCTTTGCTCTCCCGGACATTTAATGGTAGCAGAGTCACATAAGGATAAAGTTGGCTCTGCACATGGGAACCCTCTGTGTTAGCTTCCTAGGGCTGCTGTAACAGATGAGCTCAAACCACATGACTGGAAACAGAAGCATATCACCTCAGATCTGGGGAGCAGCAGCCTGACCTCGAGGTGTCCTGTTGGTAGGACAATGTGCAGTTCTAAGATTCCCAGAGGGAATCCCTTCTGGCCCCACCATGGTGCCTCTGTTTCTCTTTGTCTCTTATAAGGATTCTTGCTACTGGGTTTAGGGGCTACCTGGTTAGAGTGATTCCATCTAAAGAACGAAACTTAATTATATCTGAAAAGGTCCTTTTTTAAATAAGGTCGCCTTAGCAGTATTCAGGAATTGGCCGCATCTTTTTGAAGGCCAACATGCAGCCCACAACACCCTCTGTGAAGGGAACCCAGGGACGCATTCTTGGCCTGGGGGAGCTCTAGTAGCTTTTTATTGCATAGCTAGGCTGTGGAACAGACTCCTCAGCCTGGGTGATGGTGAGCTTGTGGAGCAGAAAGGATGGGATCTGGGTGGGGACAAAATACAAACCACTGACCTGCTCTTGGGGAGACTTCCCACACGTGCTCTGGCCCTTGTCTCTCTCCCTGTACCGAGTATCTGCCGCCTCCCTTACCCTCTCCTTCATCTACCTGTCTGGCTGTGTTAGACTGAGGAAAATGTTTACTGGTAGATTTGGGTGAGGAAAGGGAGTGAGAGGAGAACTGTGGTGTGGTTCTGCTTTATACCCTTAGCTATCTGTTCACTCGGGCAAAAGTTGGAAATGACAATCTAAACAATGGTTATCCCATTCAGTCCCCTACCACCTCCCAGACACGGCTTTGCCCATGTTGACTGTGATTTCCCATGAAGACAGACGAAAATATAGTCTTGAACTCAACTGTGAAGATAGCTGGAGGTCCCACTTGGATTCTAAACTGTGTCTACTCCTGGGTGTCAGAAAAGTCTAGACAAGGCTGCCAAACTGGAGTGCTAGGGGAAGGGAAGGGCCTCTGACATGTTTGACTGCATGAAGGATGTCCCAGCAGAGAACTCGTTCCAGCAGGAGGAAGGAGAAGGCACGGAAACCCGGCTCTTAGCTGCAGAGGGAAGGCAGGATTACAAGTTCAGCATGGCAATTCTTTCTCCAGCCTGCCTGTGGTCCACTCCTGAGTCTTAGAAGCAGGTGAACTGGATGAAGTTAAAGCTGGTAGTAATTTCATCACTGCTCTGTAAGGTGATATAGCACAACCAATGCAGCTTTTATAACTCGTGTCTAGAGCATAATAGAAAACAGGCAAAATGAGAAAAGCAGAGCTCAGTTGCAAACCTCCCTCTACACTAGGATGTGGCAGTACTGGGTAGACCTGGTTCTGGCCTTGAAAATGACAGCTGTACTCAGTAAGGGTGGCAGTATGAGACATTCAGACCTTTGCTACAGAAATATCAGTGGTGCCTAATAGATATTCTGTGTAGCAGAGCTGACTTCCCTAGGGCAAACTTCACCATCCATTTAAGAGATTTGCCGAGCACCCACCATATGCCATGCAATGGCAGCGCGATGTCGGGGTGACACAGATAATCGGCAGAATTCATCGTGGTTTCTACTTCATAAAGTTCTCCACAGACTGGGCCTCGTATGAGCAGAGAGGCAAAACAGGAATAGAATTTTCACCTAATTGTGTAGTCTAGAGAGATTCGGAAACTGAAGCACCATATATTAAAGGACATGCAGTCATGCTCATGTTTAGAGTCTTGACCAGAGATTTGAACACCTTTCTTATTTTGATTTTAATTAAAAATGTTTAGCCAGGCATGGAGACACATGCCTATAATTCCAGAACTCTGGGAGGGTGAGGCAAGAGGATCATAGATTTGAGCCCAATCTGGACAACTTAGTGGCTTAGCAAGACCCTCCCTCAAAATAAAACATAAAAAAGGGACCAGGGTTGGAGCTCAGTGTGAAGGCCGTGGGTTCAACCCCCAGTACTGCAAGAAAGGAAAGAAAAAGACAAGCACTACATATACTTATTGTGTATAATATATTGTTAAAATACCTATCTATCAATCTATCTATTGGACTGGTTAAATTGGGCTAGTGAACATATATGCATTTTGTCACAAACTTAACATTTCTCTTGTGTGAGAACCTATAAAATCTACTATCCTATCAATTTTTAAGAATATAATGTATAAACTCCAAAACTCTGAATAGCCAAAGCAATCCTGGGTGAAAAGAACAAAATTAGAGCTAATATGTGAATTTAAAACATACTATAAAACAATAGTCATTGAAACAGCACAGTTCTGGCATAACAAACTGTTGCATGGACAAGAGGGACAGGACAGAGAACTCAGAAATACATCTCCATGTTTATAGACAACTTTTCAACAAGGCAGTGAAACCAAAAAGCTTCTGTACTGCAAAGGAAGCAATACAGTAGAAAGCCAACCTATGGAATTAGAGAGAGTATTTGTAAACTATTCACTCAACAAGAAATTAATTTCCAGAATATATAAAGAACTCAACACAAGAGCAAGTAAGCAAAGAATCATCACCATCAGCAGCAAATAATGTGATTTATAAGTGGGCAAATGACCTGAATAGAGGATTCTCAAAAGAAGACACACAAATGAACAACAATTACATAGAAAAAAAATGCTCAACATTAGTAATCTTCAGGAAAATGCAAATCAAATCCCCAATGAGATAATATTTCGCCCTTAATTAGAATGTTATTAATGAAGAGACAAAAAGATTCTGGTGAGGAAGCAGAGGAAAGGGAACTATTCTACACAGTTGGTGGGAATGGAAATTAGTACAGCTGTTATGGAAAACAGCACGGAGGCTCCTCAAACAGTCCGAATGAATGGACTACTCTCCTACCACATATACATCTAAGGGGACTGAAATCAGCGTATTAGAGAGACAGATGTACTTTTCTGTTTATTGCAGTGCTACTCACAATAGCTAAGGTATGGAATCAATCTAACACAAATTTTATATCATTTGACCAACAACTCTCCAACCCAAACTCCCTGGTATCCAGTAATCAGCTCTCCACTTCTATGGGTTCAACTTTGAAAAAATCCAAATGTTAGTGAGTTTGTGTGGTATTTATCTGTCTGTGCCTTATTTCACTTGACACAATGTGCTTTGGGTTCATTTATGCTGTTGCATGTAATAGGCTTCAGGCTGAATAGTACCCTATTGTGTATATATCCCATGTTTTATTTATCTATTCATCCACTAGTGGACATCAGATTGATCCCATAATCTGGCTACTACTGTGCTGGGCTAAATGTGGGAGCATGTATATCTCTTTGACATACTGATTTTATGTTCTTTGGATATACACCCAGCAGTGGGATTGCTGAGTTATGTTGTTCCAGTTTTACCTGCACCTGGACACATTTCTGAGTTGCCATCCTTTGGCTACTAAGCCTTAACTCTTGAGGTGAATCCCAGCCCTGCAGTCAAAACCCAGGGAACAGCTAGAAGAATTGGTGGGTTGCATGATGAAATAGCAGAATTTTGGGTGCAAGTCTGAGGCTGTTTCAGACTGGACTAGAACTCTTCCAAGGCTCATTTGTTGTGGAACAGTATTTTCATGTGTACATTTTCCTTCCTGCTTTGCCTAGGCTCAGGCAGGCTATTGCATTATTTCTAGTAATTCAGTGTTTGCCAAATTCTGATGTTATGTATCTTGCTACTCTGGGGGGTCTTGCTACTCTGCTGGGGCCCAAGACTCATTTCCAAGAAGCTCCCTGGTGCTGCTGAACCTTCAGATCTGTGACCCACACTGCATAAGGGTTTAGTCCAGGAGAATGGCACCGGCATAAAGCCCCTGGATCCATTTCTAGTTTCATGACTTCGGAGCTCTGCCTGCCGCTCTATTTTCCAGGATTCATGGAGAATGCCTCCTTATCATTTTATTGCTAAGGCCCATTCTTTACAAACCCTATGTATCTTTTTTCTTCAAAGACGAGTTCTATCTGCACTCTCTAAAGTCCATATTTGGGCCTCTTCTATCAATACACACTTTTCTCAGGGCGGTGCTAACACCGTTGGTGGTGAAGCCCTAAGTACAAACCTGTTTTAGGAAGGGAATTCATCTTGTTAGAGAGAGCCAAGCTACTTACAAGGCAGATAACGTTCGGTAGCTTGCTGAATTGATGGAGAGTGGCACGGGGGTTCAGACTCACCTATTTTTCATTCTTTGAGTGAAGTCTATCTTCTGAATTACATGAACTGTGTAAAGCAGGCAAAGAGAGCAATGGTTCTGGAAACAAAAACAGAGTTCTTATCTTTTAATACAGAAGAGACTGCCTCAGGATATTATTATTTGTGATTTATGGGGTGCATAGCAATATGACCAGTGTCTCACCAAAGCAGGCCGAGGAGTCTGACCCTCTGTCTTTGATGAACTCTTGTAGCTTCCCAGGGGCAATTTTCCACCGGAGAATAGCTGCTGCATTACAAAATTCTGACTTAAAAAAAATCACACGGAAGGAGCTACTAGTAAAGTTGGCTCCGATTTCATCCTGGCACTGATTTAGTTTAAGGCTGCCTGGGTTCCTTAAATCCTCTCACCTGCCAATAAATCACGTTAATCACACTTGTTAGCAATATTTGCCTATAAACTATTTTGTAATATGTTTATTGGTCATTCTTAAAATATTTTGTGATAGCTTAAATTTCCTTAAGACTATGATTTTACTGACAAGAATAAATGATAGCAAAGAATAAATGAAAACTAGCACAGAGAAGATCAACACAGCTCCTTTTACAGGCAAGAGCAGAAGAGAAGAAGAGAAAGATTTTCTAAAACTTTATTTTGAAACAATTTCAGACTTACTAGAAAAGTTGCAGGAAAAGTACAAAGAATTCTGGTACAGCCTCCACCGAGATCGCTCAGATGTTAACATTTAATCCCAGTTGCTTTGCATTTCTCTCTTTGTGTGTATTTTTACCTATATATTTTTTCTGGTCCAATTAAGAGTAAGTAGAAGATAAAATAGATTCTCTTTCATACATAAATACATTATGGAGTATTCTAAGAATTAGGATATTCGTTTATATAACTGTAGTGTGGTTATCAAAATCAGTAAATTTATGATGCTATTAAGTCTATAGGTTTTTGTCAGATTTTCTTAATAACATCTTTTATAGCAAGAGAAAAAACATTTTTTTCTTTTACCCAAGATCCAGGCTAGGCTGTTGCTTTGAATATAGATGTCCAGTTTCTTTGCCTCTCTCCCCAGGATCATCTTCCTGGTTTTTCTTTCACAGAGAGGGTAAATTCTTGACCTTAAGAGATTTCATGGAAGTTGAATGGAAAATGTTATTTTATTTTAACAAGCAAACACAAAAGTCACGTAGGAAGTCCCAAGGTTGAATTCTGAGAATACTGAAGTTGCTTTTTAAGGTTATAAAAAGCCAATTTATTATAAAAATAAAAAAAATACAGAAATGAACCAAGTAAAGAGTCCCCCCTCCAATCCCACTTTCACTTGGGTGGACTTTGCTAAAGGCTTTTATATATTGTTTCAGGTATTTTTCTGTGCTCATAAAATTGTACATTTATGCCATACTTTAAAAAATTTGAATCATGCTATATATAGTACGCTATGACTTTCTTTTTTAATGATTTTTTTCTTGCTTTTTTTGAGACAGGTCTCACTATGTAATGCAGGCAGGCTTGCTTGTGTAGTGTGGGTTGTACTGGAACTCACAGTGATCCTCCTGCCTCAGCCTCCCAAGTGCTGGGATTACAAGCCTGTGACACCATGTTTGGCTTAACTTTCTTCTTCTTTCCTTCCTTCCTTCCTTCCTTCCTTCCTTCCTTCCTTCCTTCCTTCCTTCCTCCCTTCCTTCTCCTTTTAAACTCAGCATATCATTGCTATTTTTTGCTTTCAGCAGAAAAGTGAGAGTGGACTTTTGGCATCTTCGCTGGGGAACATCTGCTATCTTGCTTTTGGTGGTAGCTTTGATTTACTGATAAGGTTGGCAGTGGCCTTGTATACTGGACAGAGCATACCTTGTCAGTGCTTTTTTTTTGTACTGGGAATTGAACTCATGACCTCAGCCTTGCCAGGCAAGCTCTTATGCCCTGAGCTCTATCCCTGGCCCTGTAAGTGCTAACTGTTTAAGTACACAAGGAAAACTTGGGATGTAAACCCTTTCTCTGGATTCTTGGCCCTTTCTGCACCTCTCTTTCATGGTGCATGTAGATCTCTCTCTCAGGATATGGCTTTCCTTGGAAAACCTCATAATGGTGACTGTAGCCTGTGAAGGCTATGGATATTATACCCTCAATATGGGTGCCTTTCAAAGGTGAAACCAAAGTATGAATAGAATATTTAAAATAACACTATTGTTCTCTTTTGCATTACAACTGGAATCCATTTGACACTAGTAACACACACACACAGATGCACACATACACAGTTTGCACAGTTTCTGTGATCACGTATGTGGAAATGGACCCCATGGGTAAAAATTCCTAGCTGTTTGAATAGTCTTTTATCTGTACCCCAAATTAGAAGTGCAGCTGTTTCTCCCAGGCTTAGACACACTTGTCTGATCTTGGAGGAACTGTATAAAGTTTCTTGCAACTATTTTGTTGAGCTCTTTAAGGAAGTTGGTCTTAAAGATTGGTTAGGCTGATTTTCCTTTGGTTCTTATCTGGAATTCCTTGAGACCTTCGTGACCTTTAACTTTATTCATTCTTTGCTCACCCTGACCTTGTGGTGCTTTTAAACCCAAGAAAGCATGAGGCAGTAATGATCTCCAGTTATTTATGTGTTTGATGGCTGTATTAGTGGGTTTCCCATTTTGCTTCTCTCTGCAGCCCTTAGCCCCCAAAATCTCTTTGGAACAGGGTCTCTTTTCCTGTAACTGCATCCTTGCACTTGTTGGGCAAAATCAGAGCAGTGATTGAGTCCTCAGCATCCTTATGGCACTGTAGAGTAATAACATTTATCACACTTCTTGTTTAAGCCCTTTAGAGAATGACATTTCACAGTGTAATTTTGCTTCACAGATTTTTCCCTTGTGAGTTTTAACTTTGAGGGTAGAATTCTCTCCTATGGCTTCACCTTTTTCCTATTCTGTGTATCTGTGAGAAGCCGCACAAATAAGGCATAGCAAATGGAATCAGGTCATGCTCCCAAGTGCCCTTAACCTCAAGATTCCTGATTGTTCCTCCTTATTTGTCTTGAACAGGCCCAAATTACTTCACCTCCAGCTGCCCTTTCTACTTTATGAAACAAGCACTAACAGCAACACAGCTCTAAAAATTCCTAGATGGCCTGAGTTTTGCTCTTTTTATTATCCCTTAAGAAACGTTTCAGTAATTGAAATCTAGGGTAGCAGAGTTTTGTGATCTTGTCACTTAGCATTTTACTTATGTTTAGTTTATTTATATTGTGTCTTTAAACCCCAGAGAGGTGAAAAATCGACCTTACAGGACCTAAAGGACAGAAACCAAGAATACCATCATTGATCCAAAGGTGAGAAGTTGGACAGGGGCCTCAGCACCCACACTTACTCAGGAGTTGGAAGGAAGGGAAGAAGGAGGAGAAGTTTCTGGAACGTTTTAGTAGGTATCAGCTGGGAGAGGTGAGACATTTTCACTGAGACTTACACTGCATGGTACATTTTACTTATTTACGGGGATGCAGTACCTGTTTTTCCCCTCAACAGTAATTTATCAGTGAGCTCATCCTGATTTAGTAGTGCAGAGAGGACACTGACTGCTAATTCCCCTTTATTTCATATATTTCTTTTACCTTACCTCATAAAGCTTCAGTGTCGCTACTTCCTTTACCATCCATCTGTATTTCATTGCAGGTCCAGCTCTGTTTGATCTATGGCGCAAGCTCTCCTTTCCCACCTCTTTGTGCTCTCTTCACAGATTGAATTCCTCACTATGGACATTTCAGTAATTTGATTTATCCCAACAGGTTCCCTGATGCCAACCAGATCATAATTCCCTTTCTGGCAGCATCCCTTCAAGACTTTCCTGGTTATTTCCCTTGGCTCATACTATTTGTGGATTGGTGCCTAAGAGACATAGTGATGATTTGTCTCCTCTTTTCGTTTTTCTGTTTGCTTAGATCCAAACCGCAGGTGGGACGTTGGGAGGCCCGAGGATATCTGGAATTGTGTGTGGTGGGAGCTTTGTTCTGCTTGGTGGGGAGTGCTGGAAGGGTCTGTCTCAAGCATAGCAGCAGAAGGGCCATCTCTGGACCTGCTTCAAACAAAGGACTTGCCCATACGCCTTCTGCTAGGCTTTGTAAATCAAGTGCCCCCTGCCAAACCCTCTGAGAAATTCTGGATGGGGAGAGCTGGATTATCAATTTCAAAGTCAATTATTTTTTAAAAAGAAATTCTTATGAAAGTTTGGTTAGAAGAGTGCACAGCACTTACTATCTTGTGCTGTTTATTTTCGTCAGCGCTGTATTTGTGTGGTGTGACCACATAAACATACACATGCCGATACATATGTATAAAGAGAGACACAGGAGACAGAAAAACAGTTCCCCTTCCTGAATTCTCATGGTGCTGGTCCTAAAATACTGAATGTTACATTATCACAAGACCTTCATTTGTCCTTATTTGCATTAGTGAAATCTATTTCCCATGTCAGACAATGGAAAGTGGCATAGACTGCCCCCCCGCCCACCAGTCCTTTTGCCTTCTTAAAAAACAGTTCTTGTGATTTCACACTGAGAGAACTTCTGCGACTGTATCAGTCAGGGTTTTACAAGAGAAACAGATATGACACAAGATATACCAAAGTATAAGAGATTATAAGACCGGCTTAAAACGGGTGTGGAAGCATGCAGAGGGTGAGTGCACACGGGAGGCTGAAGGGTTCAGTCCAAGGTCTGGAGCTCACTGCAGTGTCCCCTGCAAGTCTGCATCAGGAGGCTGATGGGCCTGTGGCAGAAGCTGAAGGGTCCAAGGTGGAAGCTGGAGTCTATGCGAGAAGCCAGGAGACAACGGCCAAGCTGAAGGTGAAGACTGGAGCTCCTCCGAGGAGCGGAGCCCCTCTGTCCCCCTCATTTCCCTTTATACCACCCGGGGGATGAGCCACCCTAGGGGGTCCTCTATACCCTAGGGGGTAGAATTGTTGAACCAATGTAGTTAAGCTTCTAAACTTCTCAAGCTGACAAAATCAATCAGCCACTACAGTGACTTACATGTGATGCATCAGAGACTGATTATAACAGGAAGAGTAGCCTTCTTGCCCTGTCCTTAGGTTGAGTATAGTATAGATTCTGCTACTGAATATAATCTATACCTGTTGTTTAAGACTACACTGCAGGGCAGGGACTCATCATTTCCATCCTGCTGCTCTACTCTGTAGGACTCATGGGACTGGGTCCTTTCAGGGCTGGCTCACCAGGGCTGTGGAATTGGCTGGGGCTCATCCCCTCCCCATGGGTAGAAGGTCTCCTGACCATGAGGAAACCATCAAGAAGCCATCTCCCAGCCTCCTCCATTGCTGAGGAGTTCTGATAAGGAGGACACTGTGGTATCTTTGACACTTTCCCCTCATCTGTAGAATGAGGGAGGGCAGTGACTCTCCTTGTCCTAAAGTCAAGTTTATGATAGGCTTTTGCTGCCACTGAGCAGAAGGAGGGGCTTGAGTAGTCATGAGGAAGAGTGTCATGACTCTGAAGATGTCAAAATGTTCCCGGGGTTGTAAAATCACATTCTGAACAACTCTTTAAAAATATTTCAGATTCTTGAACGCAAAGATGAGTAGAGAAGCCTTTGTCTTCTCAGGGCCAATTCAGTTCCCTAGCAAGGATGACCACGACAGGTAACGTTGGTTTGTATTTTTGGGATAATGAAACATGGATTTCTGTCCAGGATCAATGTTCTACTGATTAAAATGTCCCCAGGACCCTGTTCAATGAGGCCAACTGTAGTGCTAGGATGACTAAGAAAATAATAGCAAAGAAGTGAAGTGTCAGAAGGGAAAAGCATATGAAGAAATCTAGTGAAGAAAATTTGTTTAACATCAGAGACAGTAAAAAGTCAAGTTAATTTACTTTTCTGATAATCTATTTGTGAAAAAGAACAGAAAAACACAAACAAAAAGGTACTATTAAACCCTCATCTTTAGCCAGGATGATGACAAATGTCTGGAATCCTAGCACGCTAGCAGGAGGATCACCAAGTTGGAACCAAGTCTGGGCAGCTTAGTGATTTAGTTGAGACCCTGTCTCAAAATAAAAATTTAAAAAGAGGGGAATGGAGATAGAACTTATTGTAAAGGCCCTGGGTTAATTCTCCAGTCCCACAAACAAACAAATCTCATCTTCCAAAGAATCACCATGATGTCTCTTTGAGGGCACAGGGGCAAAATAGCATTATTATTACTTTTCAATATTATCAGCAGGTGAAGTCACTGAGAAATATGACCTGGATATCCCAAAGGTCTGTTCAAAGTAATACACATCTGTCTACTGGAATTATCAACATGTAGATTGCAGTAGAAGAAAAAACATTCCTCACTTTTATGGTTTATACATTGTGTCAATTTGGGGAGTCTAGAGGTTTGGCTGAGTGACTCAGCAGGAAGCCAAGGTACTTACTTTGTACACATCCTGAGCCTGTGGAAGAGGAGGGCATGGAGATTGTGTGAGAGCTACATGCCCCCTGGGTGGGGGTAGGTTGTTTACAAGGTAAGGGAGAGAAGGAGGCTGCTTGCCTGTGATTCCTCCCTTTTGCTCTGGTTGTTTTTGCTGTACTCTGCTGCCATGAACGTTTGCCCTCTGCCATGTGCCACTCTGCCTCTGAACCAGCCAAGTATGGACTGAAACCTCCACAAACTGTAAGCTAAATAAACCTTTCCTTCCTTCATTTTGGATGTTGGGTATTTTGTCTCAGCAACGAGAGAAAAGTAACCAAGACACTCACCGATCTCCACCATTTAGAATCATGTCTACAGATTCACCTTGTCCTTACCAGTGGCATTTGCTGAGTGTTGAAGAGAATTTAATTATCCTATTATAATAGTATTATTCTCTCTGAAATTAGAAATATGCTGCAGGTGTTGACTAAAATGCACAGGCTGATGGTTTTTAGCAAGAATGGAAGACAAAATTTAAAATAAAACAAATGCCCAAGTGTTGAGCTATGGATTCTCCTCAAAACAGCTTCTCACAGATTTTTTTTTAAAGCAGAGAGAGAAGTACTGGTTTACCATTGATATAAGGGCATAATTTATCTGCACTGATTAAGATGATCAAGTATGCAGTGACAGCTCTTTATATTCAGGTAGATGCTTCCTTTGTGCTTCTCAGACAAGAGTTTCTGACACATCGTGGGAAAAGCTGCAGAAGTCAGTCTTTGGGGTGTGTTTTTACCCGGGAGGTGGCTTGCAATGGATTAATGGTACATCACAATAAATTATTTATCAGATAATAAGTGTGATAATTGTTCTTATTTATCATCAGTTTATCTTGCCTCGTTCTCCTGTCATGCCTTCAATCAAATCCTCCCCAAAGATTTGCTGGTTAAAATATACAGCCAAAAGGTCATTCCAACAATTTTTACTCATAATGGCATACTGATTATCTCCTAATTGAAAAATGTAAACTAAGGGCTTTGTGTGTGATGTGAGTGATCCCTGAATTTCTAGCACAATAAGGAGAGTCACTCTGTACCTCATTCATACTGTCATGGGGAACAGCACAATTTTCTGTAATTTTGATGGTCTCCTAAATTAATTGAAAATAACTTTTTTGTTTTACATGGAGGAGGAAAAAAAACCCTATGTGCGCAAATTTACTGAAGAAAGTAGAGATGTAAAATACCGCTCACTATCTACTGTCCTGCTGGCAGCTAATCCATTGAAGCTTAATTGTAATTATCCACCAGGTCTGGGCCTGGAGAGGAATACTGATTACTGCTACGTGCGTTTCCACAGGCAAGACTGCGTATTGAGCCTGTTGCAAAGTTTCAAGTACATTTATTTCTACCAGAAGCTGTAATGGATCATTGGTCATGGGCTATTTCTGGACTTGGTGCAATGGGAGAAAATAATTCCAACTTATTTGTGCAGAATTCCTTAAAAGATTGCCCATGTAGCAAAAATGGAGTGATAAACATGTGACTACTTCACACTTTTGTATGAGAGGCCCCCTTGTACCTGTGGTTCCCATGGTCCTGGGTTATTTTCTGAGGGTTCACTTCTTCTCCTAGAAGCCCATACTCAGCTAGACAGCCATGCAAATGCTCCCCAGACATCCTTAATGCCACAGTAATGCCATAGATTGGGCCTGGAATGTTTCCCAGTGTCCCATGTGTTAAGGGCTTGGTCCCCAGTGCTATGAGATGGAAGAAGTCTTAAGAGGTGGGACCTAGTGGGAGGCTTTTAGGTCACTGGGGCTGGGCCCTGAAATAGGCGTGTGGGATCCTGATCTCTTTTTTCTTTTCTTTTTTTTTTTTTTAAATCTTATTTTAAAGACAAAAGAATGGAAACATATGAACCAGAAAAGCCATAAACAATACAGAAAATACAAAGTTATACAGAATATAGTAGGGAATTAGAACTGGATGTTGTATTACATAGTTATTTTCACATTAGTTAACACAAAACCATTAAAGGAAATACCAAATTATAGATAAAATAGTAGGGAATTTGCACTGGATGCTGTATAATATAAAGTTATCTTCACTTCTGCTAATACAAAAACGGCTTAGGAAATACAGAATTATAGAGAACATAGAAGGGAATTAGCTCTGGATGCTGTCCTACATAATGTTACCTTCATCTTTGTTACTCAGGTTACACAGATGATGGCCCTTTTGATCAGTTCATTTTTTCT
>PVLD010019821.1:0-35368 GCA_004027595.1 Dinomys branickii
TGGTGTAAGAACCTGAGGGTGGGAATATAAACTAAGAGACATGAAGGAAATCTGTTCAAAAACAAAGAACAGATGGGACGAGGGAAAGGAGAAAAGAAAGAGGCAAAAATGTATGTATGTATATATGTAGATACATATGTGCAGGAGGGCTAACATGGTTCTACTATTGTATTATATCACTTAATGCTAAGGAATAATTAATGATGGGTTATTCGATCAATCTTGTATGTCTGTATGTGTTATCCTGAACACACACTTCGAAGATATCAATATGCAAAGCAGCAACTATTGTTGGTTTTTATTTATTTATTTATTTATTTTGTATTTTTATTATTTTTTTTAAATTTTTATTTATTTTTTGTCTTTGGTTTTTTGTTTTTTGTGTTTTTCTGTTGTTGAGATGATTAATTGTCTGACCGATTTTGCATGTCTGTATCTGTGTTCATGTATATACACTTTGAAGATATCAATAGGTAAAGCAACAATCATTGTTGAGTCCATGTCACCTTGTCTGTAAATCAGTGTTGATTGTACTATTTTTTATGCTAATTTGTGTCTGTTTGTTAATATGTTTTTGTGCTTTTATTTTTTTAAAAGAAAAAAAAGAAAAAAGAACTAGGCTGGGAATAAAGGTAAGAAGGTATTTGATGAGAGTTGGAAGAGATGGCTGAGCGCAGTCATAGCTTATTCAAGATACAGGGCTCTCTGAATATTTGAAAGTGGAAAGAAAGGACTAAAGTTTTGGGGAGGTAGAAGATGAACCTAAGCAAGAGTCCTCAGGAAGCTACCAAGCCAGGAGCAGGGAGGGCAGGAGTCACAGGCATGTGATGTCCAAAGGCATCTGTTTTCCTTGACAGTTAAAGATTTTAAAAAGTACTTTGGACTAAATCTTAGGCTATTTACAAGAGCTAGAAATTTCCACTTACATGCTTTCTTTTCTCATTTTGAGAAGGAACAAATAATAGCAGACGCTCTTGCTCCTGGAGCAGGGTGCGCCTGGCCAGCTACTTAGTGCAGCAGTCATTAAGTCATTACTTGGGTTGTTACCTGCTCTGTGCAGGTTTTCCCAGAAGGACTCTGAGCTGTATCACAGGAGGGTTCACATAGATTCTTTTAACCACCGTATCCCAGTAACTGGTACAGCCAGACACACAATGGGAGCCCCATAAATTCTTAAATGAAAGAATAAAGGAACGAGTGAATGAGTGGTCTCTCCCGCAGAAAACAAGCTTGCTGTATTCAGAGAGGTAACTTGGGATTTGCACTGTTTGCTGAAAGTAATGCAGGCCGCTTAATAAGTGCACTAATTCGTTGAAAGCCATTTAGTGAAGCTTTGGATTTCTCCTGACTCTAACTCCCTTTAACCAGCCCCATCCTGCTTATCACTGAAACCCAGGGAAAAATCTGTCTTTTGAATGTGGTCTAGGAACAAATTTAGACAGACAAGAAGGTTGTAGACAAAATACTTTGTGTACTGACAATAAAGTTTTCCTGTCTGTAAAATGGTATAATGGTAAATGGTGCTTTGGGGACAGTTAGGATTAAAACGCCCTTAATGACAGACTCGAATGTCTTTCTTGTTAACTATGTTTTCTCATACTTTCTTTCCTTGGAAAGTTCCACTGCCAACTTGTAAAACCATGTTTACTGAGACGCAAGTCAGATGCTTACACTTTTTTGTGTTTTTTTCATCTAAAACTTTATCACTCACCTAAAACTGGTAAGGTAGCATTTCTAGGATCCAGTTGACAACGTCCACAGAATGGACTCTAAATGTTTGCTGATTGACTTAATAAACACTGTTTTAAGATTAAAAGTCAGCTGGCATCAGTAAATTTCACCTTCATAGCAACTTCATAAGATGGCTGCTTTCTCCCTTTTCGATGAGAAGTCTCGGGCTCAGGAAGATAAAACTGCCCGCTTCCCCGGCGCCCCCTGCACCTGCGACCCCAAACCAAGCTCCCTCTCTGTTATCGGCACCTAATTCTAACTCTGGTTCCCTTCTGCTTCCTCTGTCTTCCCCAATCAGGAAGGGAGAAGAAGCCCATCACTGAATGGTTCCTCATCGCACTGACAGCAACCGTCTGCTTCCTCTCGTTAATTTCCTTACTGGTCTGCAGAGTGTAGGTATTCTCCGCTCCGCGCTCCCAGCTGGGTCTGAGCATTGAACTCTGAGTCTTATTGTGCGTCTATGGGATGGATAGTTCTTGTTATCTGGGGGAATTTACAGCAATTTTGCTCCTGGATGGCTTTTCTGAGCTGAGTACAGACCAAATCAAAAGTGGAAACATCAGAAGGTGACACAGAAACTGGCCAGGGCACGGTGAGGCTGTCAGTTGCTATGCACACGTTCTAAGTTTTTAGCAGCTACTGTTGCCTGCCAAGGTTTTTACCTTTGTGTGCTTGATTCCTGCACAGCCTCCCGTTTGCTACCTGCTTCTCTTTGTTAAGTCGCCATTGTGAGCCTCTTCCTCACACTTCAGGTGAAAGACGGGGTAGCATGACGGAGGCTGAGTTCATCAAGATGCTGCCACCGTGTGATCCTCAGTCAGCAGGGTCAGCTCCTACGTGGCCCTGCAGTCACCTCGCCTCTGAGTGCTGATTGTGAAGGAGGGGATCAGGGCTGGGGCAAAGCTAATCAAGCAAGTGGGCTTAGTCTGTCAAAGTCATGAGACCTACAGCACATGCGGAGAACACAGAACCCAAGATGACTCTGCAGCTCCTGAACAGCTTACTAGGAACCAATGAGAATTTTTTTTCTTTTTCTTGAGACAGGGTCTCACTATGCAGTTCAGGTTGGCCTTGAGCTTACTTTGTAGTACAGGTTGGCCTCGAACTCACACTGATCCTCCTGCCTCAGCCCACTGAATGCTGTGATTACAGGTGTGTGCCACCACGCGGTTTAGAACAGTATTATCTTTAATTCTTCATTTACTTCTGGTGTGAAACCAAGTGAGCCTTCTGTAGGACGATTTAAATCTGGCATAGGTCAAGTGAGTTTTTGATAGGACAGCAGTCCCAAATGCCTTATGCGCATGAGGGAACAGGCACTCTCGGGATTCCAGATGCAAAAGACTCCTCTCCACTATCTCGTAGCGGCCAGAAGCCTTTTGCCCAGCCCACTCTCACTGGGCAGAGAGTACCTCCTTCACACCTTCAATGGATGGACTTCCCGTTACCTTTTCCGTGTGTCCTGTCCAATTCTTTGTTCAGGACACCAAGAATCTGGAAAGAATGTCTGTGGAACCCAAAAGCCAGGAGCAAACAGAGTCTAGAGATACCATACAAACGTGCCTTCCTCCCTGGGGGCTGCCAAATGGTCCCTAAGAATTCTCCACTCACGTGAGCGTTCAGTAAGGCAAAGTTCCCTTTAGGAACGTGGTTAAAGACATGTTCTGTCTTGGCCTTTGCAGAATGTGGAAAATACGGAACAAATTTAGTTATAAAGTTGTATTTACACAGCATCTATCAGTCAGTTGGGGAACCACAGTCCAAGGGGAGCAAAAGGAAAGAAAGAAAACTGTATGATCCGAGCAGCTGGGGAAGGAATGCTACGGCCGTGACTGTGGGTGGCGGTGAGGCCCTGGGTCCTGGACATTCACAGCTCATTGTCAGAAATTAGGCTCAGCAGTGTGCACAGATGTGGGGCAGTAATTGTTTCACTGCTGTGGGCGACTCAGAAGGCACATCACAACCTTGTGGCACCCAAAGGCCTTCAACTGGCATTATGCTGTCAATATTTGGAAATCCTGACCGATGAAGATCTTGAATTTATGAAATGAGTAGTAGTCCTGGAATTAAGGTCAACCTAGAGTACGTATCCATGCAGCTCCTTTCTTTACTCTGTTTTCAGGTATCGCTTATGGACCAAGTTGTTTCCACCAGTTCCAGCACCAAAAAGTAACATCAAAGATCTCATTGTGACCCCTAACTGTGAGGTAATATTGCAAGTTCCTGTGAGATGTCCTGAGATCCCTGGGAACTGTCACTGATCCTTGGTTTACTCTCTTATAAAGCAGGGATTTTCCCAGGAGGCTAGGAGCCTATTCACTTAACTAGTCAAATTTTAATTATCATTTCCTATCAACCATATTTTTTTCTTTTCTTCCTTGTTTTGTTTTTTGCTTTGCTTTTTTTGAGACAGGGCCTTCCTTGTAATTCAGGCTGCCTCAAACTCTTGTCCTGCCTCAACCTTTCAAATGCTGGGATTATAGGCTTGTGACATCAGGCGCAGTTCCATCAGCCATCTCTTAGGTGAACTTGGACAATTCTGAACCTGGGAACCTCAACTTCCTCTTTTTGTATACAGTAAGAGGCACAGATGAAATTGTCCAGTGTTCCGCTGAACTCTAATGCTATGGGATTCCCTGTGCCTGCAAGTCCATACAGAATTTTCAAGGTAGCTTTACTGTGTGAGTAAAGAAATGAATAGTATTAAGCACAGAGAAAGCGTTACGGTTTGTATCTAGATGCTCCCCCAGCCCCACCCCAAAGCCTCACACAATCAAAACCAAGGCTTTAGGGGGGTACAGGATCCCGGGGCTGCCAGCTGATAGCTGTTAGGGGAGGGCTCTGTCTGAAGAGGTGAGTCAGTGGGGCCATGGCCTGCGGGTTTGTCCTCCTCCTGCTGTTCTTCTGATCTCACACTGTGCCTTGTGTGTGATACCGTGAGCAGCTCTCGTCTGCCACCCCCCACCCTTGGCCATACTCCTCCGCCACACTGCTGTCTTGCTTTGGAGCCAGCCAACTATGAACTGAAGTTGCTACAAACTGTGAGCCAAAATAAACTGCTCCTCCTTTAATTTGAAGATTTCAAGTATCTTTTTCCCCAGCAAGCAGAGAAGTAACTAAGACAGAAAGACGCTTTCCCTGAATATGAATGTCCGTGGTCTCCTCACCATTCCTAGAGCATAAGCTTAGCTGGTCAATTATGTGTGGCTCTCAGGTCTCCAGAGTAACTTGCTAAAAACACTCTCCTTCCCCCCAGGGAAGTGTCCTGACATCTCTGTCAGAAAGCCGTTGTTTATGTATGTGCGGATCTGTTTCTACACTATCAGTTTGCTTCCTTTGGTCTATTAGTCTATCTTCATGGCAAAACAATACTAACCGTGATTTCTGTAGTTGTATTGTAAACTTTGAGACCAAGTAAAGTAAGATCTCCAAAAATGACTTTTTCCCCCAAATTGTTTTAGTTATTCTAGTCTTCCCCACTGTCATAAAAACTTTAGAGACAGCTTACCATTTTTTACAGAACAGCTGGAATTGTGAGTTGTATTGTATTATAATATAAATTACCACGAGGAAAAGCAATATTTGAGTTCTCCAACCTGTGAAAATGGCATGTATCTTTCATTTAGGTTTTCTTTAATCTCTGTCAGTAGTTTTGGTGATGTTCAATGAATAGTTACTAATTATCCTTTGGTTGAATTGTTATCTCTCAGGTCAACAAACTTTTTTTCTAAAAACCCGGATAATAAGTACTTAAAGGTGAAATAGTTTATTTTTCAGCTTTTTCCTTTGTCATTTCAGTGTCAAAAGCATTCACTAAAAATGTGCTAGAAGGCATGGCCATATCCCAATAAAACCTTATTTACAAAAAGAGAAAACAAGCCAGATCTGCCTATAGTTAGTGGATCCCTGATTTAGATCAAGCAATTTTGTTAACAAATTTCGATCCCTGTCTAAGAAAGTAATACAAATTCTGGACCACAGAGTGACAGGTTATAGGAGAAATGGAAGGGCTGACGAAAAACTCACCAAACTGCAAAATTTCAATAACCCGTGACCTTTCTTTAGAGTTCTGCAGTTTCGTATTTGTAATCATTTTCAGAAGAGTTACTAAGCTGTTATGGAAGAGAACTGAGGCTGAGAAGTCACTCTGTCCCTGGCTCGTCTTCCTGTTTTCATTTATCATGGGAGTGGCCCGTCTGTTTTGTTTACCCACTGGTCTTTGGGAAGGGGATGCACCCCATGTGAAACTTTGGGTGGATTCATCAGAATGTGCTGCCTATGTTTCTTTGCTACATAAGACAGAACACACTGGATTTAAAGAGCAGCTTGACATGTCTTGTCCTGGTCTCTTCATGGAACATCTTAGTGCTGTTATCTAATTTCCTTACAGAGCCCTAAAAGATTTCCTTTCCTATTCTGGGTTTGGAGAAAGAAACTGACTTGAGAGCTTATCATATATGCTTGAGGTCTGTTGTTAATTAAAATTAACTCATGTGTGCAAAATAACAACCCCGAGTAGATGGGCTGGTTTAGCAAAGGATTAATATCAAAGCTTAGTAGGGGCTGATTTTTGGAACAGCTTATTTTCTTTTTGTATAAAGTTTCCAATAAAAATGGGGAGAGAGAGAAAGAGGGAGGGAGAGAGAGAAAAAGGAGGAGAGAGGACTTAGAGAAAGAGAAGAATTAAAATCAACTTTGAAAAATTCAAAGAGTTGAGATGTTTGTTGAGATATATCTAATGGGAGGCATTTTGTTTTGCAGAAAGCTGGTTCCAGTGAAACAGAAATTGAAGGTATAACTGATGTAGAAGAGCCTTTATTTGAAATCGTGGAAAGTTCTTTGTTTTGACTGTCACTGTGGTACTCTCCAGTGAACTCACACATATATTAGTGATAAGAACAGGAACTATGGTTTCCTGTGAAGAAGTGTTCATAATTTATGGAACTCAATTAATCTGCAAGGGAATATGTTCAGACATATGTCGTGTTTCTCCTAAACCTGTGAATGCGTCATCACAAGTCTCCTTGCTCACATCCAAGTGACTGATTAAAGTAAATATTTGTCCATGGTATTTCTCTTCATGCTATACAGGACAGCACCCACTCACATCTTATCTCAGAGTTTTTGGCACAGGAGACAACTTCTAAGGCTAACGTCAGGTGTGCTTTCCTCTGGCAATGCCTTTTTGGCTATGTGCCCTGCCACTGCACACCACCTTGCATGTATTTGGAATTCAACATTTTGTGGAAATAGAGGCCTTCAGTAACACAGAGATGACATGTTCTCTTGAGAATGCAGCTGGAAGTAACTAGGAGACCTGTGTGTCTGGCCACGAAGCTACCGTGACCTGGGTCTCTTTGCAATGATGTGATAAAGTTGTGTAGAAATTGCTGTAAAAGAGAACGGAGCTTCACAGGTGGCTCATCCTGAGTGGTCGACTCCTGCTGGCCTCATCATGGCGAATCAGAGAATTGGCACATCCATTTAACGATAAATATCATCATCTGTGACTAATGTAAGCTGGGCTGATGTAAGCGGGCTCCCACCAGCAAAGGTTGGAGAGTCTTTCCTTTGGAGCCTTCCCAGCTACAGGATCTAAAACAAAAGCTTGTTTTCCAAGACATCCTTTGCAATAAGGATTTAGTCCCATCTCTTTCCTTGTCTCTTGGAATCTGTGGTGTGCGGCACAGAAACAATGCGGGGGACAGTGGAGGGTGAAGTTGATGTTTGCCAACAGCTTGGCAACCTGGGCTTCACAGAGGTGCTTCAGGCCTGAAGTTATTTATGCAAGGCTGGGGCAGAACTCATGTGGGCAAAGAACACCCTGATTAAAAATGCAAACATTTCTGTGGTGAGACTTGTATGTGTCAAGACCATCTGTTGGTGGAATTAATAAACCCTAGGTGCTAAAGAAAATGTAGATATCTGGAAGCAAGAACAGTTAACTGAGAACAATCTTTGATGGCACAAGTAAAGGTGAAAAATCTAATTAGACCAGGACTTAATGTTAGCCTCAGGATTTCTGAGACAATGATTCTTTAGCTATTTCTGCTTCCATATCTCATAAACTGAATTCCAGAGTATAAACTGTTGAAAATCCCTTTTCTTTAGAATTTGATATCAAATTAAAAGACAATCTTGTATTATCTCAATATCCCTCTGTTTTAGGTAATTGGTGTGTCTGTAAATGCGGTTCAGAATGAGGAATGTTTAACACAAACGACAGCGAATGGTCTAAATCCTGATAAGAGGCCTGTTCCTTACTTTATTCCCTACATTTTTCTTTTCTCTCTCCCCACTATTCATGTCATGATCTCTCTACTAGAATTATTGCCAACAGACTCTGAACTGACATCTAGGCTTCTAGTAATTTCTCTGTTAAAGGCATATCTGCCTGAATTACCCCGTCTAGAATACTCATGGACACCTCATCACCTTCAGATTAAAGCTCTGAAGAAAAAAATCCACTTCGGCCTGGCTTCTCAGTAGCTCTGCAGCCCCAATCCCCCCTACACCACCTAGCAATACACTGTTTCTCTGCAAGTACCATACTGTCTCCTCCCCCAAGGCTTCTGCTTTAGTCTTCAGTGGAAAAAAGCCCTTTTAACCTTTTTTCATCTTGCCAGCACTTTGCTCTTTGCCATCAAAAAATCTTCCCTCAATTTCTACTTCGAACTAAGGAACCCTCTCTGCCCCCTGGGTACCTTCTATTTTTTTTTTTTTTTTTTTTGTCTTCGCTTTCGAGACAGAGTCTCGCCATGTAGCCCAGGCTGGCCTTGAACTTGTAACAATCCTCCTGCCACAGCGATTACAGGCATGCACCCCCACGCCCAGCTCACCTTCTTTCTAATTCTATTACTATATTCGTTTTCATCTTATTTAAAGGGTAAACAGTCTAAAATCAAGGACATTGTCTTATTTACCTTTCTGTCTGTGAATGCTGAGTAAGAACTGTTTTGCTGGTTTGAATTTAGCTGGGACTAAAGTTTCGTAAATGAACCAGATAACGGAACAAAATTTGGCTTAGACATTGTACAACTCTAATAGTGGTCTCACTCATTAAAGCTGTAGGGTTACGGCAGAAATTAACCATCACTGGCCTTTCAAATAATGAAAATAATAACTCACAACAGTCACCCTGTAGTCTGCTTTACAAGCACCTGCCCTTTCCTGGGCAGCCAGCGATCACGCAGGTGCTAGGGCTAGTGGCTAGTGCGCCTGCGTACGGATTGCGCCTGGAAGCTTGGAGCGCCGCAGCCCTGGGCTCTTCACGGCTGCACGAACCTCTGGCTTACAACTACCCGTGGTCAATGGCAACACAAATAGTCCATGTGCGTTGTTTTGAAATTATCACGGGTATTTTTTTCAACATGGAAATGTGTCAAGAGGTTCAATTCATTTATTAAAATTAAAAACTATGTCCTCATCATCTGATAAAATGAAAAAAACGTATCAACCTGGGGGGAGGTGGGCACTGAATAAAGAAAACAATAAAAATACTTGTGTATCGTTTCAAGGATACTAAACATTCTCGGCTTTCTGAACGCTGTAATCTCTGTTGCACCCAAGCTTTTCCATTATAACACAAAATTTGAACATGGTTGTGTTATCATTGTATTTACAAAAAAATGAGGAAAAGGCTGGATTTGGCAGCTGGACCAATAATTTTATCTGTATATAGCTTAATGGCTTCAAAAAGTCAAATTGGACTGTGTTGTTTATTTCTGTGCTCTCTTTTACAGAAGAGCAACCAATTTGAGAATAATTTAAATAAAACAAAAAAATAAAAACCATTCTATCGTGCATGTGTGGGAAGACACAGTAGTGAAAATATGTGTTTGTCTGAACTTCATGTTGTTATAAGCTGGTTTTGAATAAATACAAGTCCAGCATTTGTGTTCATACTTTTTTAAAAAAAAACCTGGCTACGCTTTTCAAACCATGTTTCAAATATGTGTCTGTTTCTGTCTTCCCTCGCTGAAGCTTGAGGAGGGAACCCGTGACGTTATTTACCTCAGTTTCTCCAGGGCCCAGAACAGTATGTGACATATAATAAGCACTCAGTTCTTACTTGCGAACCCCGCAATGCAGGGGGAACCACTGGGCCAACTGAAATCGCGAGTTACTTGGTCTCAGTTTGTTCTGCAGGTGAATACAAGGTGTATCAACTACCTCATCTTCCAAATAGCTACACGATGGCTTATGCTCTAGGTAAAAAAACCCATTTGGTAACTCTTCAAAGAATTTCTGGAATTTTCTCTCCTTGTTTACCTGTTTGCTGCATACTCTAGTCCTTTACCCTGGAGGGATCCCAGTGTCCTAGTGTTCTCTGCTGCCGCCTCGAAGAGCAGCCTCACACCACCGTGGCTCCAGGACTCTCAGCGACAGACACACACCCTACCCGGAAACGGGAAAGAAGAGTTTGGCAAGTGAAACAAAAGTAAACTCAAACCAGCAAACCTCTGCCTGACTCTCAGAGCCCCTGGTTTTCAGAGACCCTGGAATTTTGAATTAGGTTTTTAATGATCAAGCCAGGCATGGTTGAGTACACTGTAATTCCAGCACTCTGGGAGGCTGGGGCAGTTCGAGCCCAAATAGTATGGTAACTTAGGAAGACTTGGTCTCAAAAAATTAATCAGTAATGGCTAAGGTGTTTGTTTGGTGCAAAGTCCTGGGTTCAATCTCAGTACCACACACACAAAAAAAGAAATTAATGTCTTTAATTGGGGTGTATTTTCTTCCCCGCATAGGGTTGTAACATTTAGTTTTAGCTCTATTATTTTTAAATTTTAAATTTTAAATTTTTATTAGTGTATTGTGCAGTACATACCGATCACATTCACCGTGGGCAATTGGTACGTATGCACAAAGCATCGCAATGCTTTCTGTTCATCCCCCCCCACCCCCCCACCCCCGCTTCTCCCACCGCCATCTATCCATCCCTTGGTCACTTGTCCTTCTGCGAAAGATCTGTCTCCTTGTTTACTATGATTTTTTATTCCGTTCTTTAATTTATTTATATTTTGGGTTTCTCATGTAAACTGTGTGATATTTAGGCTTGTGTGTCTGACTTCTTTAACTCCATCTTCAGGCCATGATGTTAAGATTGTAATGTTTAACAAATAAAAATAAAGAGGGACTGAATTTGAATTCTAAGTAAATACTGCATGGGACATACATACACTAAAAAATTATACTTAAAAAAAGGCCTGAAATCTATTTTTACTTTTTCGTTTTCTGAGACCGGGTCTTACCATGTACTTCAGGCTGGCCTTGAAATCATTGTATAGCCCAGGCTGGCCTTAAACTTGAGGGGATCACTCTGCCTCAGCCTTCTGAGTGCTGGGATTACAGGAGCGTGCCCCCATGCCTGGCTGAAATCTATACTGATCTCGGCCTCTCATATTTTATATGGCAACCCTGATCTTGGAGGATACCATGCGTTAGAAGAAAACAGCTCTAAGTCCTTTGAAGTCAATACAAAAAATAAGCAAAAATATAATTCACAGTCAAAAAAGAGAAGCAGCCTGGCCAGGGCACACCGGAGCACAACAATGACCACACCCGAGCTGTGTCGGCTCTCTCGGCAACTGCGAGCTCAGCCTGGCTCCCCAGGGCACTTTTCAACATCAGAGGCACGTTACTGCCTCCCTTCTTGTTGCTGTCCGGTCACCAGTCTGTCCATCCACCCACTTTCCCACCGTCCCTCACTTATGATGTGTCGTCTATTAGTGGGTCTTGAAATCTAGCGTTTGGAGGGGCCCCTGAAACCAAGCCAGCAGCATCTGAATTCCAGGCCTCTGCCCAGCTAGCTCTGCGGCCTGGAACACAGCTCTGCCGTCTCAGCCTCAGTTCTCCATACATAAAATAGAAATAATAAATTATAAACACTGCCGCCGATTACTGTCAGTGCTTGTCTCCCTGTGGCAATGACGGGCTTTGCCCGGTCTCCTGGTTCCCCCACCCATGTCTGACCACATCATTCCCTGCTGCCTACATCACTGCGTGGTACGGAGAGGCCAGCTGATATTCTCTTGCTGAATAACCCAAGCCACTTCAGGGACAGCTGTCCTGTCCTGCTCTTCTGAACTGCTGTGCCCTGGGCCTGCCGTTGTTCCTAACTTCCTCCTCCCCTCACCCTCAGTTAGGTATCTTGTCACCCACCGTACCAGTGTCCTGCGCTGTCCTGTAGTTGAACCCAGGGTCTAGTTCCCTGCTCCACCCCACTCTTTCTCTTACTAGAAATTTATGTCTAGGTCTTGAAAGGCACTGAATCAGGAGTTTCAAATGCTAGTCCTGATTTCCCAACTGTCACATTGAACTTCTGGTATCACCTCTTTAACTTCACTTCATGAAAACAAACCTGCATCTCTCGCTTCTTAGTCTGAAGAACACTCTGAAAACCATAAAAAAACAAGGATGTCACTATTTGTTCATTAGAAACAAAGACATATTTTCTGGCACAGTTCGTACTATTCCTGTCCGTTGGTAAGAATACATAGGGAAACCTCAGTTTACACAGATGGGGGATATCCCACTTCATCACACTGATATTTACGTACCCCAGACTCACAGCTTCCAAATGTTCAGATATATGATGTGATTACCTCTTCTGTCATTAGAGCTTTTTGGCATACGACTGACCATAGCTACTGAGGGTAAAGGGCAGAGGCTGACTTGGTCTAATCTGTGAGCTCTGTCAAGTAGCTCACACTCTAGCTGTGGAATTGTGATGCTTAATCTGCATGGCCCGTTTAGCAGAGGGGCCAAAGGGGCTTCCTCCCCTAAGGGGCACAGAATAATTACACTTGGCGGAGGGCTTGGGAACTCAGATGGCAACAGACAGGCCTTTCCCTTGAATCATATAAACACAAGTGTGAGTTAAATCCCAGGTAGGAAGGCACGAGTGACAGACAGGAGCAGGCAGTGATCGAACGCCCTGAAAGGGAAACGAGAAGTCACTACCTGGGGGCCACCGAGGGAAGCTTTTGAGAGACTCTGGCATCTGAATGAACACCCTTCTTTTATTAAAATCAATGTTTCAATTGGTAAATGTTTTTAAATTAATAATATTTATATTAAGAAATGAAATTTAAATAAAAAGCCATAATGGATGCAGTCAGTGAGTTCAACTCACTTTGGTGACAGGAAGCATCAGAATTCTGTATCTATGGCTTACCCTATGCCCCTACCTGGAGGAAAAAAATGAACTGACTTATGCAACAGTCATCAGTAACTGCCCAATCATATATTTTGAACTTTACAAACTTTATACCATTTAATAAATGGAAACCGTGAGAATGAATCTCAGGGAATCTACGCTTTTAGTCAGCAATTACACCGCCTTTGCAAGGTCCTAGTCCGGGAATGCTGTGCAACAGTTGTGGCTATGCCCACAGACTGGCTATAAATCCTTGAGTTTAAAGGCTCACCCTCCAAGTCACTATAGCTGGTCACATAGCTATTTAGGGCCAGAACGTTGTATTAATTCTAACAACAGGAAAACATAGTCAGTTCTTCCCTGTGCTAAAATGGGGGAGAACTGTAGTACTGAGAATCTAATACACTACCTAAAACACCTGTTGGGTGATGAAATTACATTAAATTATGAGACATTTTGGTAGGTAATTATGTGTCACTTATATACTTTTAATAACCCAAAGTTCTTTGAGCATATTTACATTAAGGCAAAGGTGGAAGAGAGAATGGGAAAGGCTAATCAGGATTTAAATTGCCCCTTGAATAGGAATACCCAGGATTCTGATGGTAGGAATTACTAAGTCCTACTGTCTTCAGGTAGAAATTCATGGCAGCCCTCACTTCACAGGCTGGAAGAACACTGAGCTTCCCTGAGTTTATCATTCACATCTTCTGCCCCAAAGGAAAGGTGCTGCTTTTTCTGTGGGGTGTGCGGGCTCTACAAAAGCTACGCACACTGAAAGAACCCAATTATCTGTCGGAGTAGAATGGCCTCTTATACAGTTAAATTATACGTGGATTGCACACAAAAAAGAGGGTAACTTGAAAAGGTTAAAAAAGCCATTCTCCTGGTATTCTTCTTCTAGGGAAAAATCTCAAGGGACCACACATTCCACCTGCGTGTGCTACTTGGGCAGAGGGGTGGCACGTCCCTGTGACTGGGTACACGTATAACCTCTGTTGTTTAGAACCATCCAGTATCTATTCTCTACCTTTGAGAAACATTATTTCCATCTTCCTTTAACAAACTATCCCTCCATGTGAGTGTACACTTCGTGTAATCAAGGTGTCCTGGTTGTGCAACCCAAAGTGATTAGACATTTCTCGAAAAATCTGGATATTGAGCAGGCTGGGGCATGAAACAAAACTGATTTATTCCCACAAATACACACAGAAAATACTTTCCAAAGTTCCTGACATCTGGACTGTTTCTTCTTTTCACCAAGGCTTAATCCTTTAGTGTCTCCTGGGTTCAAGTGATCGAACCCGTGTCCTGCTAATTAGCTCCCTTATGTTTGCTTAAGTTAGCATTTGTTTCTGCGGCTTCCAACCAGTGGATGCTACTGTGAACCTATGAAAGCCAAAAATATCAGACAAGTTTGGGTCAAGGGGCCTACACTGTACTTTCTAAAAAATCTTCAGCTGTTAGACTCAGCTTAGCCAGGGGCTCTTTTTCAGATGAGAAAGGTGAGAGGTGCAAGGAGTTTGTCAAGGCATAGAGTGAGGAGCCAGGCCTTCTAAGACTTCCCAGCATACCCAGGAAGGCATGACACACTCTTCCCTGGTTGGTTTGCTGTGGCACACAGGCAGGCAACTGATTGATGCAAAATGCTACGTCAGAGACCCCTTTAGTCAATTAATCAATGAGTGTTTATTGCAAGGCACTGTGCTAGGCACTACGGAGAGTACATGGAAGATAAGACCAATGTCCCTGCCCTCAAGGAGCTTACAATCTAGCCGGGGAGACAAGGCATACATACAGGGAAGAGTAGACAACAAATACAGGAGTTAAGTTAAAATGCAAGAGAACAGGACAACAGATTTCCAGAAGTAGTACCTGATTAACTACTCGGCGGAGGATTGCAGCGAACTGGGAGAAGGGGTACCACAAAGGACTGTGGAGGGGAAGACTTCATAGATGAGCTGGCCTGGGGCTGCCTTAGGCAGCGGAGTGTGGGAGGGGCAGCCACGAGACTGAAAGGCACAGAGGTGAGACTAAAAGCAAGCAGGGTTCAGGGACTAGAGAGGGCTCGCTGTGACTGGAGGCAGAGTCCAACTGTTTTACCTGAAGAAGGGCTTTGTGCACTCGAGCTTCAGGTTCATCATTTTGGCAAGGGGAAGAGTTAGGGAAACGGATAGATGTATTTAAGTAAAATATGCAAAAGCCTTGGCCAACCAAGAGAAAATATTCAAGTCTGATCTTCAGGACATTTACTCGTGGATTTTGACGCTGTTTTCAAAGAGGGTTTGAAATGATGTCTTTAGGGTCGTCACTTCCAAAGGGATAGCTCTGGGTCATCTAACTTGGGTCATGGCCAGACTTTTCAGTCCCTGTATGATCCCAAATTATGACCAGCACAAGAGTGAGCTGACATATTCCCTGACAGGCAGGCAGTAAAAATGCTCCCAGAAGACAAATATCTTTATAAATGACAGAATATTTATTAATAATACCTTTAAAAAAAGATTACATATGCTAGATCACTGGTAAATATCATTTACACTGGGACTGGGAACTACCTGGGATATCACTTTTTTCACTCATTTTCTTGTTTTTTTGATTTTTTTGTGTGCAATTTTAAATTTTACTTGAACATAGAAATAACCATATCAAACTAAGCAAGGAACACAGCTTGAAATACTGACAATATTTTTGTTGTTGTTGTTGAGGTTATCATCGTAATTTTTACACAGGTGCAATCCTGATTATGAATTTATTGTTTGAAAAGTTAACTTATGTTATTTGTAAGCGAAGATGACAAGTTACAGGCAAATTTGAGCTCTTTGAAAAAGAAGAACAACCTGCTTACACGTGAATTTTTTCTTATAGAAAACTTCATTGCCTTCTATATTACCAGTCCACCCGTGTCAGCTTACAACACCTCCCCCATCCTAACAAACGGTTCTTTTCATAAGAATATGGTTTTGCTGATATTGTCATTTTCCAATGCATAATTTTAAGACTTAGAAGGTGAAGCTTATAAAGCAACTAGTTTAGCTACTGCAAAACAAGAGAACTGTCAAGATATCATACAATTTTACTAAAGATCTTTTATACAATCATAGGAAAAATTCTGTGCAGCAGTTATTTGTTGAAATAGGAGAAATCTTCCAAACTCCATAAACCATTGTGATTCAAAAGAAGGATTCTATTATTACAGAGATACACGTATTATACATAAATTTTGTAAAGAAGTTAGTGAGTCCATTGACAGAGAATCACTTTTTTTTGTAAATTTACATTCAAACAGATAAATTTAAAGATAATAAAATTATCTTTTATCCTTTGAAAGACTTGGTTGACTAGAGCAACTTTCAGTCTATGTAACTACAGCATACGTAGCCTCAAATTCCATGTCTAAGATAATGCTACTACAAAGACAATGCTAACTTAGTTGAGTGAAAAGAAAGTCTTACCACACAATGCTAAATTCTGGGATGGAAATATTGCACAAGTGCCTCTTGGACAGTAAGTTTAATTTTTTTGAGATTTGCAGCCATTCCTGAAATCATCTCAAGTTGTGTTGAATAACAAAATTCACAACAGGGTGGGAAAACACATGTCAAAAGGACTTGATTCAACACTTCAACCGTTCAAAGTATAATTTATACACAGCAGCCTTGAGTTACAGACCATGTCTCCAGCTGTTCTGCCACTAGATCCTTGTAAAACTGTACAAGTAATTTGCAATTTATTTACCAAGATGAATTTCAAATTCTGTCTTTAAAGGAAATATTCTGAAATCATAATTGTATGGTTATGTTGCCCATAGCATTTTATAGCAGAGGAAAAAAATTAATATCTACATTATATGTTAACTTTAAAAATTCTATAAAACACTAAATATATAATAAAAAATATGCATATAAGGACTTATGTAAACTGCTTTGGTAACATCATATTACAGATGTCTTCAGTGCATCACAGAGTTTCCAAGGAAACTTCAGACAAAGCTAGGTTTGCTTTGAGGAAGTATTGTATAATGCCATTCCTAAAGAAGCAAAAAACATTTTTTTTTCCAGTAATAAGATGTACTCGAACAACAATATTACTTAGTACTGGGTGTCTTCGAAACAACTAGCTAAATGTCGCTTATATTATAAACAGCAAGTCCTTTAGATAACTTTTGTCATAAACTAGACCTGGCTGTGAGGGAAATCATTATCGTGCTGATGGCTGACAGTGTACATGCATTCGAGGTGGAAGCTCCAGATCCTCTTGCGTAGGAGTCTGAAAAGAGAGAACAAGTTCACTCAGAATGGCCTCCGCTTAACTACAAAGGGAAGAGTAGTCAAGGAGCTTTCCGAAACGGGAACAGACGGGGCTCTGCTGTAAGCGACTGGCTCTTACTACGGTCTTAGCATCAGTTCTGTGACCACTTAGCACGAACCTGGGAACAGGTTATAGGACAGCTCTCTTTCTCTGTTTAAGTTTCTTCTCTTTATTTTACTGGTGCATTTTAGATATACACAGTGGTCACATTCATCGTAGGGAGTTTGTACCTGTACGTGGTGTGTCTTGCTTCTTTTCTCCCTGTTCCCCTCCCCTCCCTTCAGCTCCTTTTCCTCTCATTTTCAAAAGCTTTGTTTCCATTTTTTCCTTCTTTTTTTTGGTCCCTGCTTAAGCTTTTGTAAAGTGAGGATATCCACATCAGCTGTGAGAAGAAACTTTAACATTACTAGTAACGATGCTCAAAAGCTTTATGATATATCCACGATGCAGCACTAGAGAAGATGGCTCCCCTTTGTGCTGGGAACAGACCAATATGACACATACATTTTTTTTTCTTTTTTGGCGGTACTGGGGATCGAACTCAGGACCCCGTGCTTGCTAGGCAGGTGCTTATTCCACTGAGCTATATCCCCAGCCCCGACACATACATCTTTACAAAGTTTCTTATCAGTCAAGTATTATGATTACTCTAATTTTGGTTGTTGTTGTTGTCTGCTTTTTTGTCTTTTGAAGACAGGGTCTCACTATGCAGCTTAGGCTGGCCTTGAACTCACATTGTAGCCCAGGCTGGCCTCTAACCCACAGCAATCCTCCTGCCTCAGTCTCCTGAGGGCTGGGATTACAGCTGTGCACCACCATGCCCCAAGTTATTATTACTCTATTTGATAGCTGAGGAGATTTGTGCTGAGAAAACGAACTTGTCCCAAATCCCCTAGTTAGTGAGGGGCTAAATGTGGGATTGCACTCATATCTAAATATATCCCTTTTCTCTAAACCAAATCTCAATCTTTTTTAAAATTTAGTGTGTCTTACATTTTCCACAATAAGATTTTTTAAAAAATGTTCATTCAGGGTTTTTTCAAAGTTGTAAGATCCCACTGAGCAACATAATGAAAAATCTTGTGCAAGGAGAGAACATGTTTGACTCTCAGTCACATCCTTATCATCAAATAACTCTACCGCTATGACCACTTAGCACATCACTCTGCAATGAATGAAACCACAATCATAAGTCAGGCTAAAACATTCCTCATAAAGATAAGAAAGTACACACTCTGGTTTTAATCAAGGGAGGGAAATAAATGAAAACCCTGATCGTGTGCTTTTGCAGCCTGGAGTTTATTTGCACCTCTCATCAGATATCTGGCTCTCTTCCGGTAGCAGGGAGCTTCCTTATTTGGTGAGATTTACAAAGCAATTTCACTCCAGATTTTTAAAACATAAGAAAGCTTTCAGTGTTTGCATGAAAAAATGATGCTTTAAATAAAAATTCCATCAAAATACTGGCAAATCACACCAAAGCCCTGGAGCAAGGTCTACAGACCCTCAGTTTCTCAGTGAGATCCTTCTCTATCCTCCAAGCTCAACAAACACTTACTGAATCCCATCAAAATGAAAGACAGCTCAGGGGAGACACAAAGTGACCAAGGAGCTCTTTCTCTTCTTATTTGAGGCGTCCAAGTGTTACGGATGAATTTAAACTTGTTCAGGGGGTACTTTACTGTCACCTCACAGCTACAGGACAATAACATGATGGACACTGAGCACAGGGATAGTCAGACCAAAACTCAGTGCTCTGCAGTGAGAATATTGCCCATGGTTTAAAACACCATCACTCCACTGATGGCTTTAAAATTTATAACCCCAGCCTGGACTGGGTTCCTCCCCTCCAGGCACCAAACTCCAAAAGCATGTGCAAATCTACACTTAGATATTTAATGACCGTCTTTCCTTTTGCATTGTGTTAAAATATACGAAACATAAAGTGATCACTCAGACTATTTTACAGTGTGTAAGGCAGACGCATGAAGCACCCTCTGATCCTGGGAAACCAGCACCACTCCCTCTGTTTTCATCAGCAGAAATGGAAAGCAACATCCACTAACCTGCCACTGCCCACTGGCCAGCCGCTTCCAGTCACTAATTTGCTTTCTGCACTGGTTTATTCTGTTTTTATCCTCAAATACAGTAAATAGAATTATAAAAACGAAACAATACTATGTAGCGGGGGTACTTGCAAGCACAGGGCTTGAAAAATTAGGATTGAATATATTTGCCTAAAAAGGATATTCTCACACATCATTTAACTAAAGTTGAAAACGAAGATAATATTAACTATATGCATGTATTTACGCAGATGTATTATGTACACACATTTTAAAATGTTAAGTTCAAAATATTTTCAGCTCAAGACATCGGATTACATGGTTTCACTGGACACAGAGTACTAGAGCTTTTTTCAGAGACTGTTGCTCATTTCTCCTAAATCGTACTTGTAATTTTTGGGGTTGTAACTTGGGAAAGTTAACCTATGTAACTCATGTAATTGCAAACCAAACAGGTCAACATAGAAAACACTGCATAACTAATATAATGATGCTTTAATCTGATGTTTAGACTGGCAAGTGATAAAATCAGTCACAACCAGGCAAACTGTCTTTTCCCGGAAACTGTCTTTGCTCAGCAAATCACAACTGTCTGAGGGAGGGCAATGCTGTTGTTCACTTGTCCTCTGGCATTTTCTCTGTGGGCTGATTTCCCTTCAAGCCTTGTCTCATAGGAAGATTGGTACGACAGGCAGAGAGAAGCTTAGAGAAAAGGACAGTCTTACTTGATATCTTTGGAATTCGAATTTGTTCACTGCTGCTGCCATCTCCTCCGTCGCTGAATGGCTTAATTTCAATTATATAATCTTCATCAAAAGGTAAAGAAAGCTCCACTGATGTTTTATTTGTTTCAATGACTGATGTGCTGCTTTGTCTGTTCCATCTGTACAGGACCTGCCAATTCAGAAAGAACAGGTGTCATCTGTTATTCTCACTAGGGCCCCAAAGGTGGGATATTCATCTGCTTTTATCTCCGGGCACCAGTAACATTCAGGGCCCCTGAGGCTGCCTGGCTGCCCGCTCACCTTTGGAAGACCCTTTTATGGTGAGGGTTATGTCTGCAGCCATCATTTCACTATGAGGAAGGAGATCAGGGGATGCCGCAAGGGACGAGGGCAATGTGATTCTGCCAACGTGCTGTGTGACTAACCCCTCAGAGCAGGCCCAGTGCACACACCTGGACACATGGAACAAACAAACACCTCCTGAAGGGTGCACAGAGTCAGTCACACAGCAGGGGCTGTGGTATCAGAATAGACCTGACCACTGTGTGACTGTGGGCCCATTACTTCACATCCTTGTCCTCGCGTCCTTGTCTGTACAATGTGGACAGTACTCCCTACCTTTCCGGGATATTTCCAGGATAGCCACAGGACAGAATACAGTAAGAGTGTGGCTCAAAGGAAGCATTTAAGAAATAGTGTTTGGGAAGGTGTTATAGGAATAAGACAAACAAACATGGCAAAGTTAAAAGCACAAGACAGACCACACAGATTATGATTACCATGACTCTTTAGGAAAGGGGACATTTTGACATAGTGAGATTTCTGAGAGGTGAGGGTAGTAATCCTCTCCTTCTATTTCCCTTTTTTAATGACTACAGAGAAAAGAGGGAATCACTGTCACTCTGGACGTGTCTGCACCTTGCAGTATCGCATTGCTGTCTCTTTGTTTTCCTCTTTGGGCCCCCTGGGTTCTGAGTTTGGGCTATGACTCCTTTGAAGAGGTGGTCACCCAGCTCTCCTGAACAATCTGCCTGGGATTACCTGTCCGGGTCAGAATCACCCAACTGAGGAACCGAACACGAGGCAAGGAAAACAGCATCCATAACCAGGTTCATCATGATAACTCTCCTGCAAATTCTTTCTCATGGGTATAGGCACTTTATCAACATCATCGTGTTTAATCATCACCGGGGTCCTATAAGGCAGGCGTGATTACTCATCTTTGCAGATGAGACCTAGAGACCTCACATACAAGGTAAGTAGCAGGGTGAGGGTTCCCAAACCCACGCTCTTAAACCACTACAGCTGACTCTCTCCAGGTTCTCCTAGCAATTAAAAGGTTAGGGTTGGACGGAAGCAGTGGTCCTCACTCTGCTTGCATGTTAGAGTCACTTGTGACACTTATGAAATAGTAATACTCGAGCCTACTGGGTTCTAAGGAGAGGGTGGAAGGTGGGGAACGATTCTGGCCCACAGGGAGGCATTTGCCAATGCCTGAAGGCATTTTCGGTTGTCACCAGAGATATTTCTGGTGTAGTGGGCAAAACACAGGAATATAGTGGCAACATCCTACAACACTGAGGGTGGCCTTACAAGGAAGAGCGACCTGGCTTGAAGTTTCAATAGTGAGGTGGTGGTGACAAATTCTGTTTCAGTTCCATTTGAGGCTGCCTGTTAAGGCCCTACAGACGTGGGGTCCAGCCTGTTGTCTATTCGTATTGGGTGGGCAGCATGGATCAGATTTGTGGCTGTTAAACTGGATTGTGCATAAGAATCATGTAGAGAGCTCATTAAGACATGGCCAGCTTGGCTCAATTCTCAGTTTCTGAGCCGGAAGGTTTAGGTTTGGGCCTGGACACTTGCATTTCTAACAATTTTACATCTAATGCCAATGCATTACATGAGACAGGGATCCCACTTTGAGAACACTAAAACTTGCCGGCTCATCCTGCCCTAAGATCATTCTTCATACTGATCTGCTCAAGTTGAAATCCTAAAGTCACTCTTGTACCTCCAGACTAAATGGCATTTTGTTACCTTAATTTATGTCTTTCTCATACAAGATGGAAAACAGAATTTCCTTACTGAATCCTATGGAAAGATTCATAAGTAACCCCGCCCCACTAAGCATTAGTTGTACAGACTCAGTAACTCCTTGCAATTGATCAGGCTTTAATAAATCCTCAAGCACACTCGGGAGCAAGCTTCTTATCACAGCCCTTCAGGAGAATGGGCTGGCTCATGGGATGCAAGGTCACATCTGGCTTTGAAGAATAAACTGCTTCTTTGATTTACCTCTGGTCCTTGCCAAAGCTCAGAAAATTCAACTAGTTTCAAATATAAATCCAAAAGAAGCATTTCCAGGGAAAAGAGGCCCCTTTTGCAGGACTGCTTATCAGTCTTGTAATATTGGGGACTGCAATGGAAGCTAAAGAATGGCTGTGAAAACTTTATTTGCAAAGATTCTTGCTTCAGGTGACCGAACTAAAGACTGTGCTTGCAGGTGGTATAATCTGGAAGCTGGAGAAAGCGTGGGTCGATGGGAATGACAGAAGTAACAGAAACCCTGGCTGCTTCTGTTGTCAGCTGTCTCAGAGCTCTGATTGATGTGCTTATGTAGGTTATCTCCTGAGGTGGGCACTGTTATTATTTTGATTTCAAAGATAAGAACCTGAGTCCTGGAAATTTTAAAGATTTGCTCAAAGTCCAAGGGCCAGGTGATTGGACCTTGGATTTAAATCTCTGCAGTCTGGCTTCCAGATCTGGATTCTTAACCAACCTGAGGTTGGCTACAACCTCCATGACTGAGAGCAAACTGCTTTCTCTGCCCTTGGTCTCTGTTTTCATGAACACAAAAACAAGAGTGTCAGAGGGTAGAAAAGCGGTTGCACACCAGACTCATATCCAGCCTGCATGAATTATTTGTCTGGCACTCATAGCTTTAATCTTTTTCAGAGTTAGATGTCAATATTTATAAACTAAGAGATTATGCACGAAGATTTTTTTAAGTTCTATGGAAAAGATAGAAGATTTTGCCACACTAGTTGTTCTGTGTTGAATGTTTATGCCTTCCAAAACTCCTGTTGAAGTTTAATTGCCATTGTAACAATGTTAAAATGTAGAACCTTTACGAGGTGATTAGGCCACGAGGTCTCTACCTTCCCAGGTGGGATTGGTGCTGGTGTGACAGTGGCCCCTTTAGCAGGGTCTCACCCTCTCACCTTCTGCCATCTGATGACACAGCAGGAAGACAGTTGCTAAAGGCTGGCATGTTGATATTGGAATTCCCAGCCTCTGGCACTACGAGAAATACAGTTTCACTCACTATAAATTACCTGGTCTCAGGTCTCCCCCTGTAGTGGGACAGGGAGACAAAGACAATAGTCTACATTCTTGTCTGGCAATAACTGGAACTGAGAAACCACTGTCCATGCTGGGTAGTCTCAAAGTCTGAAGTCAAGAGCCCCAACACTTCCTATTTTTGCGCTGGCCTTGCTCACTTCAGGACCTTCGCACCTCCTGTTTGCGGTGCCTGAAACACCTCAGCAGAGTGCTGCCTCTCTTATTCTGTCCTTTCTTTCAAGATCCAATTGAAGTGTCACCTCTAAAGTGGTTTTCCTTGACATTTATATAAAATAATAAGTCTCTCCTATTTGCCCCATGGCTCTCTCCATTCCCCTCTCTCTGATTTATTTTTCCTTGTAGCATTTTATTACCACTGTTGTATTTGTTTATTGCTGGTAGGCACAATAGCCTAGTGCATGAAAGCCAGAACTAGATCCGTACTGCTGCGTTCAGATCCCAGGTCTTTCATATACTAACTGTGTGACACTGGCATGGTCTTTAGCTATAAAATTAGGCTTAATAAATGCACTAGATGTAGAAATTTCTCCATTAATGGGCTATTTCAAGAGTTACTATAGAAGATACATTAGAATAGTGCTTAGTACAGATATTTATAATATTTATTAAGTGGGTAGTGTCACTGTAACACATTTCCGTCACTTGTCTGGCTCTGTTGGTGGTACAGTTTGTGACACTAGGACTATAGGTTCTCATTTTAACTCTGCTGTGATAAAGTAGTTTGAAGATTGTGCTGACAATATTCTGGACCTACAACATTCTAAGGGCAACCTCGTATCCAGATTACCTATCTAAGAAGAGAACTTATGAATCCAGAAAATTTAGCAAAAAGGAAAAAATACACCCATAACCCAGCACCTTTAGTATGTAGAAGGAAAAGTGAAAAGCTTGTTGTTAATAAAAGCCATTTCTAAGGAGTCAAGATCCACATGCGTGAATTGTGGATCTATAGCCAGTCACACTGACATTCCCTGGGGTCCGTCTGATGTACCGGGAGCTGGACTCTTCCAGCTCCATCCCTAAAAGGAAGAGGAGCTGCTGAGTTTGAAATCCACGACTCAGAAAGTGTCCCTTTCTCCAGTCTGGTCCAAATTTCCTACCCTCTCTTTCTCCACTAGCCCTACATGTGCTTTCTATGGTGTTTCACACACCTGACCTCCACCTATCAATGATGCTTTCTTTGACACAAACTTCCCAGTGTGGAGCGAACACTATGTTTTCCTTAGGTACAATCTATATCTAGAAGATACAATGAAATTATATGAAAAAAAATTGGACAGAAAAACCCCTAAATCCATGGCTTACACAGGTAACATCATTTGGTCTGCTCTTTGGAACTGAAACATTTCCAAGCTCTCCCTAGTTTTAACTTGCTTCTATATTTTAAGTTTTTATAGAAATAAAAAGTATTTTCCCAAATTCTACATCAACCCTAGCAGTTCTTTTCCAGGAGATCAAATGCTGTCTATTTGTCTTGTGCTGCTTTTCTCCCCTGTAGGAAGCTGTATGCTACTTCAGTGAATCTCCTATGTGGCTGCGAATGTGTCTATAGAAGTAATAAATTCAAGAAGGGCCTGCCTGGAAAGGGGCTAAAAGACAAGCTCACACGAGCACTTCTGAGAGAGAGCAGGTGCACAAAGAAACGCCAACTAAATCATAATCGTTACCCAATTTTTCTTCTAAGGTGATTATAATCTTTTAGGCCCAGTTCACTGAAGCAAAGTTCAGCGTGCATATTGATCTTAGCCCTGAGAGACCTGAGGACGCTCCAAGTCACTTGACTAAACAGGCTTTAGTTTTCACTCCTGTGAAATGAAAGGCTTCACTAGATGATCTCTAGGCGAGCTAAGATTCTGCCTCGTTGCTTGAAATACTCTAGGAAGTTCCCTTTCCATCAATTTTGTTTCAGCACCAGCTGGAAAATGAGTTTAAAATCTAGTTGAACGTTCAACCATGGAATTTATGTGCTTTTGGGGGACTCTGACAGCTTTTAGCATTTCTACAGTGCTTTTTCCTCATGTTCTAATGGGTATATCTGATAGCTGGGTGGCAGAATTGATCTGTTTATTTTTTGCTCTCTTCCTTGGTTTGGTTAAGTCAGTTCTGCCCACATCACATTGGCTTTTGTTTGTTGTGATGAAAGTCAAAGCGATAAAAGGAAAGTTAGCCTGGTCAGACCTAATATCGCAAAGGTTATGTTTCATTCTTTCTTTCTTTATTTCTTTTCATGTCTATTCTTTCCTCATATCCTCTGACCTACATAATCCCATGTCCCTTTGGTTATATATAAAACTGATCATATAAATGCTTTCCTATTATTTTTTCACTAAGAAGAATCCAAGAAATGATTTTTCTCTCTCCCTCTCTCTCTCTTTCTCTTTCTTTCTTTCTTCTCTTTCTCTTTCTCTCTGTCTCTCTGTCCTTTTCTTTTTGTGTACACTAAGGATCAAACCTAGGGCCTCTACAATGAGCTGAGTCTCCAACTGTTGTTTTTCATTTTGAGACAAGCTCTTGCTACTTGCTAAGTTTCCTTAGCTGGGTTTGAACTTGCAATCCTCTTGCTCAGCCACCCACCCAGTAGGCTAGAATTATGGGCGTGCACCACCACATCCAGCAGAAATGTCCGTTTCAATATGACCGCGGTGAATGCAAAGTTAGTTGGAGAAATAACGGTGGCAATTGAGGCACGGGTCTTTGGAAGCTACGATCTAGGGATTCACAAGTTTTCTGCTAAGTGCAACTATCCATGAGGATGCAAAGTGCTTTAAAATTTTTGCTAAATAGACTGTGGCCATCAGGGAAGGGTTCTAAACTCAGAGGTACAAAATGTATATCACTGGTTAAGAACATATAGGGCAGCGGTCTCAGGAAGAAGGAATATACAATGAGAAAAATAACGATGACTAGAAATTTCTCTTTTAATAAAAAAGTAAGAGTCCTAGAAAGTTTAAACAATTTATTCAAAGTGGTAGAACCAACAGAGGACCAAATTATGCATTTCCTATTTTTTATGCTGTTATATAACCCTCATAGAAGAGATTGTTCTTTAGAAGGGAGGGGGCGCATTGAGGATTGAACCCAGGACCTCATGCATGCTAGGCATATATTCTACCAGTAAGTCCCACTCTATCCCTCAGAGTTTGCTTTTATAAAAGGATTCAGTGAAAGTCTTCAAATTACTTATAAGTTAACATTCCCCTACTGATGGACTATGCTCCATGTAGACAAAGGAAAAATAGCCCCTGCCAGGCCTGGTCTTCTGAGTACTGCTCTAGTTCCATTATTCAAGGCCCTAATGCCTGCTTTGTCAACTCTGAAGTCTAACTCTGCCTTTATCTACTACTTTACAATAATCCCATGTCCTTAAACCAGTGTCTCTCAGCATGGGCTGTCTGCTTTTCTCAATATCTCTGTATGGAGATGTCACAAATTAGCCTCCTATGGGTTTGAGTCATAATGCGTCCCAGCTTTACTTGGCCTGTACTGCTTCAAATGTAGTTTAAAAGCCAAGCAAAACAAAATTATATGAATTGCCAACATTTTGAAATTAGAAGGTAATTCATTTGTCCTGCCATCTTTTGAAACACAGAGGTATCTGGGACCTTGTGCCCGCATTTTTACAAGGCAGCAGAGGCAGGAGCTGGAGCACTGTGCAGCAGGTGGAGTACTGTAATAGCAGTACACGTTCTCTAGGTGCCTGGAGCTTCCATCCAGCCTACTGCTGCTATTTATGCTATTATTGGGCATGTCTCTGAAATCTTTCATTTATTTTGTGAAAGATGAAAGACCATTTTGCAAGACTCCTGAAAATTTGACTTCCAAGCTCTCATACTTGAAAATTTCAAAATCATAGGTTTGATTATATAATTTTCCTTTTATAATAAAAACCATTGGATCGTGTATTTAAGGCAACTTGCAAAATTGCAAGAGAAACCAGCTTTTCTTTCAATGAATTAATAGAAAACCAATGGAGGTCAAGAACACTGTCAACCCAAATGATTAGGGTTTATTAAAAGCTTTTTAAAAAAGGCATTTACTTATAACACTCCAGAACTAGAAAGGAAACAAAATTACATGTAATTTAGATACCTACACTGCCTTCTTTTCCTACCATCTCACTAGGGTTGATGTAGTTGATGCTCGGTTATTTCCAGTGATAGAGAACCCACCATTCTCCTTCAAACTAGGTCCATTTTTTAAAAAAGAACACTGGCTCCCAAAATGTAAAACTGAGCCAAAATTTGTCTCCATGCAGCTTTCACTAATTGATCATAGTTTAATTTGTAGGAAACTTGAGGACCAATTGTACTTGCTATTCCTTAAAATAGCCCTTCAGATACTGGAAGTCAGTATCACATTTCTGAGGCTCTTTATTTCTGTCCAGGTAGTCATCCTCAGCACCTGCAGTCATTTCTCACAGATAAGAAGAGTCAGCGTCCTGATCACAGACTTCTCAACATCTTACCTGGTTTACAAACGGGGCGGCCGTCACCCTCCCTCCATGCACGCACACCCCACTCCTCACATCCTGGGGGAAAGGGGAATCCATTTCCCCTCCCTTTATATTTAAGCTGGCCTCACAGTAGCTAGTTTCATTTTCAGCTGCTTCTCTACCTCCTCCTCCTCCTTCTCCTGTTCTGCCTCCTCCTCTTCTTCCCCCTTCCCCATCTCCTTCTTCTTTGTGATACTGGGCTTGAAACCAGGGCCTTCACACTGAGCAACATCATCAACCTGCCTCCTTTTCTTTCTTTCTCTCTTTCTTTCATTTTGAGACAGGATCTTTCTAAGTCACTAAGAAGCGCAGGCTGGGATCCAACTTACAATCCTCCTGCCTGCCTCAGCCTCCCAGATTGCTGAAATCACAGGTGACCAACATGGCCGGCTCAGTGTTACTTCAAAGAGGACTGGAAACTTCCGCTTTGGCTCCCATCAAAGCCAGAAACCGGGGCTGGGGATATAGCTCAGTGGAATAAGCGCTTGCCTAGCAAGCGCAGGGTCCTAAGTTCAATCCCCAGTACCACATAAAAAAAAAAAAAAAAGCCAGAAACCATGTCATAGGTTCAACTACCGTGAGGATTCCCCATAATTTATGTGAAAAGGGTGTATGGAGAGCATGATCCCTGGTGAGGCAGCCTCCACTATTTCTAACCATTTCAAGGGAAGCCAGAAGTGAATAAAGAGGCATCTTAGCCATCCCAGCCATTGACACTGCCCATTTTGGCTTAGTCCACATAGCAGAATCACGCCACACCGTTGCTTTTAGTCCATTTTGGGGATGATTTGTTAGGTGACAAGAGGAAGCTAAAACCTGATCAACATATTTTAAACTTCTTTCAGTGTCGCAATAGGAATACATACATTTTATTTTCATTTTCTTTTAAAGAAAGGCCAGAATTTACTTAAGATTAAGCAAACAAATTTTCTTAAAAAAAATCTTGCTTCTTTTGCTATATGTCATATATAAAGGCCCCTGGCTATAGAAACATACAGGCAGAAATGCTTAGCCGTTAGTAACGTTGGGAGGTTACTATTGCTGAGAACAAAAATACAACTGCAGAAGAACAAAGCCAAACTAACAAAAGAAATGCTTAAAAAGTGGTTCTTCAGGATTTTTTGGACATTCCGAGCCGTGGGATCCTTAACATTTTTCAATGACAATGTTTAAGCCTGAAGTTTAGGTGATGCTATGGGTTAGAGAAACGTTCCCCAGAGGCCTAAGCCTCAAGGTTTAGTTCCTAGCCTGTGCTGCTGTTGGAAGTGGTAGAATCCTGAAGAGGTGGAGCTCAATGAGAGGTTTTAACTCACTGTAGGCACATTGTCAAAGGGGATTAAGGAACTCTGGTCTCTTTCTCTCTATGCTTTTATTTCCTTAACGTCTATAGCTTGCTCCTCCACACACCCCCACGATGATGTGCTGTCTTGCTATAGGCCCAGAGCAACATGGCCAACTGACCATGGACTGAAACCTCTGAACTTGAGGGTCACATGTTTTCTTTCTATGAACTGATAATCTCAGGTATTTGTCATATTAACGGAAAGCTGACTACCACAGGTGATTATCTAAATTCTGGCCAGATGTCATGGAGCATTTATATAATTTAAATCAAATCACTTGGGGCAGAGAGTTCTAAAGAGGTGGGAGAACATCACCAGGACAAGCGAGAACATGGGTTATATGATGCATGTAAGGGAACTGACCCCACTAACAGTAAGATTAAGTGCCTTTGCAAAAAGAAATTACCCACTTTGTATCCTTTTACTTCTGACTCATTATCCAGGGCCTTCACTTGATCCCAATTCAGGATAATTTTGGAGTCCGATGAATTCCATATGATATTTCCGGGGGGTTGGCTTGGTGCTATAAAAAAATTAAGATATACAAAGTCACAGATTATTAAATCTCAATGGATTCTCAGGAATATCTCCTTACTAGAATTTGAGAGTGGAGGCAATTTAATGGGCTATTGCACTAATATGTGTCTTCAAGGTCACTGAAATCTGACAAGATACAGCACTGCAAATGGAAAAAGATTCAGTTGGTCGCCTAACATTTATAGCTAAAAGAAGTACCCTTTCCCAGTGAGGGGAAAAACATTTATCTTTCTGTTCTCCAGAGCAATGAATTTGGCATGGTATTCTGAAAGGTTCAGTTAAAATGTTAAGGTGAATTTGAATCCACATAATGATACCAATTAGTATGCAAATGACCACTGGGAGGTGGGGATGTGGAATGAACTTGGGATACATTTAATGAGTCCCCCAAATATTTCTAAGTCAGTTTGTTCTTACGTGGCTTTCTAGTTGTGACATTGACCATTGCACTGGAGGGGCCTGTCCCGGCTGAATTGTATGCCTTGACCGCTAAGTGATACAGCGCACTGCCTTGTAAATTGGTGATTTTGGTTGACGTCTGGTTGCCCACTGTTCGTATTTTTCTAGCGTTTTCTTCCTTGTCATCATGTCTCCAATATTTAACCTGAGAAAATGAGAAAGAGCCCGAAGTCACACCCACTGGGAGTATTTCCAACCATCGCCAGGTGTTTCTATGCGTGTTCTTATGAAAGAGTTACTTTTCTACACCATTCCATGAGCAGAACTTTCAGAGGAAAGAGGTTTGCATGTCCTGGGAAACCGTTCAGAGCAGGAAAGGCCATTCTTTTGTTCTTAGCGTCTTCGTAAGGTGGTGAATCGGCACAATATTTGTTGGCTATTTCCCCCTTTTCCTCCATCTTTATTTTAAGACTGGATATATTAAATGTAAGCTCATTTTTCTAACCTTCTCCTAAGTGCTCATAGTTGTATATAATTTGAAAAATACCACTGGAGTTTAACACAGCCAGACAGGCGAGTGGGGTCATGGACCTGAGGCACATATTTCTTACCTACCTCGTAACCCTGTATCCGCCCTTTATTTTTCCCCAGGGGAGATGCCCAGAAAACTTCGATATCTGTGGCAGAGAGACTTCTGGCAAAGATGCTGGCTGGTGGTTTAGTGGGTTCTGCAGATGAATAAGAAAAAAGTTATTTCCCTATTAGCTGAACAAGATGGGCCTCTAGATACAGCACTATAAGGTGCCAAAGAATCTGTGGTTATAGGATCATCCTTAATGATTCTGAGATGAGCCCGCATTTTGCAGAGGAGCAATGATTAAGATCTGGTTGGTAGTTGAAGTCAGAGACTTGTTCAAAATCTTTGGGTTCCAAATTTGGGGGCACATGACATTGAAGTAGTCCAAGGCTACTTCAATTTAAGCACCAAGTCTTCAAAGCCAGCAATTCCCTCAACATCGATCTATCTTAACTAGCATTCAACACAGGAAATGGTCCTAGTCACTGGATCATGGAAATGAGAGAGGAGAGGAACAAGGACAGTCGCCTGACTTGACTAGGACCCGAGAGAGCCGGGTGGCATCTTAGTTCCCTGCTGTAAGGTCTCTCATCTTGGGCAACTCTTTCACGTGCTCTGGGTTTCAGCATCCCCAGTTACAAAAGAGAGGCTGGCTGGGTCGTTTCCCCACTTTCAGTTACTGTTACCAGATTTCTGCCAGAGCTATACACTACGTGTACAGACGATTTTCCTTTGCAAGATCTTTCTTTAAAAAAAAATCTAGTTTAGCCTTGTTGTAAGAAATAACATTCATGAAATATTGCATTTGAGTGGGTAGTTATATATTTTACACAGTTTTGTATCTGTCTTACTGGATTTATATTATTCTATATTTTTAAAGGTTTATCTGATATCAATTATAGCAAACATCTGCACTTGCCCTGGAAGGCACACCACATTCCAAGAAATATCAGACAAGTGGACCTCTGTCCAATTGTAACACTATAAAATTTTATTTATGTCTTAATTCAGGATTTATTAAATGTTGCTGGATACTGGTGACTCATAGGTGAAAAAGAAATGACTCATCTTCAGAAAATCCATGAGAGAGAATACACAACTGATACTCAAAATTTATAAAATAGTAGGATGTGACTTTTAATAGAGGAATGTAAAACTACTATATACTCTCACTGTAAATGGTACCAAATAAACCAAGAGAAAGGGAAGCACGTGCTGCACCCACCTGGCAAGGGGGTTCCCACCTGGTTTTTCAATTCAAGGTGTGAAAGAGAGGCAGGAATTTACATGGGAGTGAGACAGGGAATAGGAGAAAGCGAGGCATGTGAAAAGGGGCTGAAGATTTTGTTTAGATGATTGCAACTCTGTTGGATACGGCTGGGATATGGAGTCTGCAAGGACAAACAGAGGGACAAGCAGGGGAGATGTCATGCAGGACTGCTGAGTCTACAGGGTCATTTCTCTGTTGGTGCAAAAGAATTTGTTACATCTTCCCTGACTCCCAACTAATGCCTCAGCCCTCAGATATTTTAGCGTTGTCTCATTGTGAGCATCATCTTTAAAATAACACACAGCAGGGTTAATGCAGTCTGTATGAGAGGCAGACTGACAGCAGGGGTGGCACAAAAGCGGTAATAACGTGCCAAACCCTTAAACATTATGACACAGAAGATGACAAGGAGCCAAATCACACTGCTTCATGTTTATTCTTTTCTCTAATACATAAGAAAAAGTTCTGAGTACAGTACGATATTTAGAAATACAAGTGGCAAAGGGAAATGGAACTTGCTGATTTGTTATTTACTTAAAGGGACAACAGGTAAATGTTAAAAGTACTGACAGGGATATGAAGAACTTCTGGCGATCACACTCAGGTCCTTAGCAAGGAAATCAATAATGGGTGACTACACGTTTGTAAAGTGCCATATTTAAGAGTTGGACAGTAGATAAGGAACCCATTTTATTTTAAGTGATACTTTTCTCAAGTTTAGTGTATGCCTTCAATTTAAGTGTACTGCATGTCCTCCATTGAATATATACCCCTAATTCAAACTTGACTGCAACCCGTAAGAGGAACACCATTTGAGAATGTAAGAAATGGCAATTATGTGGGAGCATAAACCATACCTTCTTCAGCAGAATACACCACGGTGGTGGGACTGAAAGGGCCTTCTCCTTTGTTGTTGAAGACGCCAACTTTAACCTCGAAGGGAGCAAAGGGGCGCACGCTCTCATTTCTGAACACATATTTGGAGGCGTCGGCTGAGGCCAGCACGGTCAGCATCCATATCATTTTGCCATATGGTCGGAAGGCTACCACGTAGCCAAAGCCCCTACCATTCTGTAATTCTTCAGGGACCGTCTGGGAAAGAAGGGACGTGGCTCTCAGAAATGACATGGGTTTGATCCAAATGCTAAAACTCTACCCGCCTCAAGACATTTTTGTCTACATCCCCAGTGTTATTTTGGAATTTCCCAAGCATCTCTTAAATTTAGGTTTGGCTGTCAGTCTACTTTAGATATTTATGAAGCATAGGACCTTCATTTAAAAACTTTAATGAAAACCTACAGAGGAGAGCTTGGCTCTGATAGGGTAGATCCGACTCTGAAACAGGTGGAAGTGCCTGTGAAAGACACTCGACAGTGGGTTTTTAAACCAACACTTCCAGTATTGAGTGCAGCATCTAACCGTAATCGTCTCTCAGTGCCAGACAGACAGAGGATCTCACTGAAGGAAGGAAGAGCATCATAGCCCAGGCACAAGGTGTCCTCTCAGAGTGGAAGAGCTCAGGGGAGGCGGGCTGAGGGATTTCTTTAGCTGCTGGGGCTCTGGGTGAACAGATGGGTTTAATTTCTGGGGCCATTGTCTAGAATCTTTCAAAAACATAAAAGAGCCTTTCTGAAGTTCCCGTGTCCTCTCTAAAAATCAATGTTATAATAAATTGGTGACTAACCTTCCTGCAGGTTCTTTAAAAAAATACTTCATAATCTAACAGCAAAGCCAACTGCCAGGAATTGTACTGGTACACTGAATCGACTGCTGGCAGATGTTTTAAATCAATTGGCCATGCAGCAATTCAGAAAGAAAAGAAAAACCGGTTTTCTCTGAACCTGCCATCTTTATTTTATTTTATTTTATTTTATTTGTGTTGTCTTCTCTTTCCTGATTGTTACTCCTGTGATGAATAAAATTAAAACTTGGCTTGAAAATTGATGGGCAAACACCTTCATTTCCTACTAACCATTAGCTATGAGAGAGAAAGTGTTTATACTCAAATGGATTTTAGCTGCTAAAATAGAGGAGGTGACTTCCTGGCCGTGTTTAACACAGAGGAAAACGATAAAGTAGTCTAGACAAATGAATGTCCCTTTTGTTGTATGATGCATTTACCTCCCAGGTTATAACCAGTTCAGATTTGCTGCCTCCACCACCACTGACGTTAGCTGGGGTGACTTCTGGGACTGTGCAGGAGACAAAAGACAGGTTATGTCAGGTGGCAGTGCCACATAGGGGCCAGTAAAACTGTGTGGCTGAGGCGACTTTACTGCCAGCAAATACGCAGACTCAGACACCTTTGGATTTGGAGATAGAAATAGCACAGTTAGAGGCCCCCCTCCCCCGCATCTGCTGGAGGAAGTGAAATGTACCAAGGAAATTGCTATTAATTACCTGTTTGCCATTCAACAAGGTACACAGACTCGCTGGCATATCTGACCAGACGTTCGGCTCCATCCCTAGAGACAGTGAGTTCCAGGGAGGAGGAAAGGACTAAGGTGCTGATCCTCAAGCTTGGTTAGACATTTATTAACCATGTGGTGGTACACAAAGGGAAGGCAGGACAAACCGTGCCCATGCAGGGCTCACAATCTAGCTGGAGGGCAAGAGCACAGGCAGACCGATCACGGGGCGGTGCCAACGAACGAGCACGGTATAGACAGAGTGGAGAGGCGCAGTGCAGTTCTGGAGTGTCGGGCTGCTCGGAGGAGGAGGGTTGGACTAATGGCTTCTCAGAAGAAGGTGAATTTTGAGCTGAGTGTTGAAGCAAGTGATGGATATAGGTTGACCCCTGGCTCACTGTGTTTAACCTCTTTGATCCCCAGTATTCTCTGTAAAAGAGGAGGAAATCAGGCTTGCTTCCTCCTCGGGATGGATGCATGGAATTAATTAAATTACCGTTTTGAAGGGGGCCAAGAAAGTTATGCTATCGTCATGCAACCCAAAGACTTCAGGCCGAATTTTAAGTTGCCTGACTGTGACTTACACCTGGCAAGTGGGCAGGTCCCCTTAGTTAAAGCCAGTGATGGACTTTTTTCTTTTTCTTTTTCTGGGAGTACAGTCAGATTTCTCATTTGCTTGGGGAATTTGTTAGTCCTTCAAGAAGATCTGGTCTCACCAGTGCTGTGACCTCTACACACATCATAGAGGTCGGCCTCCCACTGGACCCAAGAGAAATTTGGCCTAGATGGATGTGGTTATTCTCTCCCTGTACTCACTTTATACTCCAAATTCTAGCTTTTAAGGATGGTTTATACCTTCAGAAAATCATAGTGAGTATTTCTGAAGAAGTAGTTCTCGGCCATTAGTGATTTCTGTGAGATGATTTCATCTGAAGTGTGTGTGTGTGCGTGTGTGTGCACATGCACGTGTTTAATAGTCCTGTTG
>PVLD010019822.1:0-16553 GCA_004027595.1 Dinomys branickii
ATCTCAACTGTATTTTTTTCTCATCAACATTTCCTCAAAATTGTCTTTAACTTCTCATACCATATAATTGACAGCATTATTTTCAATGTTTCAGTTTTCTGTTTCCAGAAACTATCTTACATATTTCCTCACCTTTATTTCTTTTTAATATCTCACCATAGAGATAGTTAATCATCTTCAGTTTATATTCTCTTCCACAGGCTCTCCCCTAATAGTATTTCAGTGAGTTCCTTTGCCTTTAACTTTAAATCTAAATTAATTCTATTTCTTTGCTCAAGTTAAACTAAGAAAACTTTAGTCTCAGGCCATTGTCTGTAACTTATCACAAGCACCTGTTATGTATATAGCTCCATCATTGACTACTCACATTTTTCTCAGAAGGAAGCTTAGCTCCCACTCTTCACTCATTAAGAGTAGAAAGAAGCTGACGTTTACTCTCAATGGCAGTGAGCAGAACCTAAGTGGGCCAACCTATCATACACCCAACACACACTGTCAGAAGTGTGTCTGATCTACAAATACCATCAAGTCCATTGCAGCACACATGGGGAGACACATACCCTGCTTCTTGCTCTAGTGTCAACAAGATTCTATAGCTACAAACCCTTCACCAACTACTAGAAGGCAAACCAGGTCCCAATTGTCAACCCAGTGACAGACAGTGGTTCAGTATGCACAGCCTGGTCTCTTGAATCCAATGGTAGATTTCATGAGATATTCTTCACTAATCCAAGCCAAGAAACAGAAATTTGTCTAGATAGTTTTCTTCATTCACAATCAAAAATTAAATAAGGGAAACTCATATTCAGTGGCTAAGAATCATCCAAGGGAAATGCTGGGTACAAGGGATTTATTACGAGGGCTTACAGACTCATAGGTGGGAGAGTCCACATAGGCACTCAGTGCGGTGAAAGCCAGGAGATTCCACATGGTTGTCTGTGAATTGGAGAGCCAGAAGATCCAGTATCCATTCAACCTAAGGAGGTGGAAGCCACACAAGAAGGACTAAGGAAGCACCACAGGTCCAATGCCAAAGGCCTTAAAGGTCATTGTAAACTCACTGGTATAAGCCTGCATTGAACGGCTAAAGAAACTGAAGAGCAACATTCAAAAGTCAAAAGACTAGGTCTCTTCAAAACCAGAAACACTTCCCTCTTCTTTTTCCCTTTTTAGCCCATCCAAGTTCAAGCCATGCACATCCAGGCTGAATCTTTCCCCCTCAGAGTGCTAGTCCACATGTTAATCATCCACAGAAATGTAAATACTAATCTGCTAGACATTCCTTAATCCACTCAAATTGCCATATCATGATTAATGCTCACAAAAGAGGAGAAGTTCAAGTGCAGAGAATCTGTATACAACTTTATTTGTTTTAAGCTTAAAATAGATTGTTGTAATCATGTGATTTCTTATGTAAAGCACAACATAGCTCAAATAACACAAACATATAGGCACACAGATTAGAGAAGGCAAGAAAGAGAGAGGTATATGTACATATACTTACAAAGGAAAAGAGAAAGAACTCAAAGCAAATCAAGACAAGTGTAAAAACAGCAAAGGACAATAACAGAAGAAAAGCAAGCAGCAGAAATAAAAAATTAACTAAAAACCCCTTAAAACAAAGTAATAAATCATTTCTATCAATAACTGCTTAATATTTACAAAGTGAAAACTTATAGAAACAAGCGAAGGGTTGTCAGGGGTAGGGAGCTAGATGACAGGCAGTGCAAACACTTGGTGTGTGAGAACCCTGGAATTCAATCCCCAGCGAACAATAGCAAAATAGCAGAGAAGCACTAAGGGTTATACAACAAATTAAAAAAAAACCACGCAAGTGTGTGCAAAAAATGACCTCAAGGAACAGCACAGACTGAAAGGTAATGAGTGAAGTAAGATATTACATGTAAATTGTGACCAAAATACAGCAGGGCAGCTACGCTCACATTCAGACAGGGGAGGCTTTAAGAAAAACTGTGGCGTGCTAAACAAAGACGGCCGTGTAATCATTGCGAAATGACCAGAAAAATGTAGGATTTACACATATTTCATGTAGCCAATATCAAAAGACTTGTAATACATAATGCAACAATTGACCAAACTGAAAAGGGAAATGGCAATAATAGCAATGCAGCAATAACTCCGTTTTTGGTAATGGACAAGACATTCACCCAGAGACTGATGAGGAAATAGGGACTTCATTAACCCTGTAGACCACACGGGACTGTCCCTCATCAGCAGCACAATGGACATTTTTTCTCAAGCATATACAGACCTTGCTTCAGATGGGTCATATGGTGCACCATAAAACAAGTCTCAAAGTTGAACAGGATTGAAATTGTACTAAGTATATTTTATGATAAAAATAAAAAGAAACCAAGAATCTACAATAAAAAACTGGAAAATTCACAGACATACATAAAGTGAACTCTACATCTCTAGAATTCTAGAAGTTAAACTATGTAGTAATAAATGAAAATGTAAAGAAAAAATTAGAAAATGACTCAAAATAAAGAACAATGAAAATACAATGTCCCACAACCTCTAAGGAACAGACAAAATATATTAAGGGAGAATTCCATAGCAGTAAACACCTACATTTAGAAAGAAGAGACGTTTCAAATAAAAAAAAATTAACATTGTATCTCAAGAAGACATAAAAGGACCAAATTAAGGACAAAATTAGCTGAAAAGAAAAAACTTAAAACTTTTCGTTATGTGTGTTTGTGTTGTATCAGTGATGACAGCTCTTTGGGGAAGTTGTACACAGACATCTCACATCTGGATCTTTGTTGCTCTCCTTTCCCTTACTCTCCCCTCTTCACTCTACACCCTAAAGCCCTTCCCATTTCTACAAAGCCTACCTTCTTTTTTCCTACCCTCTCTCTATTATTTTACTCTTGCATTATTATATTTTGGATTTCTCATAAAAAAGAAACCACGTAATATTTAAGCCTTTTGTTTCTGATTTGTTTCTCTTGGAGCTAAGGATTTAAGACTCATCCATTTTCCTACAAATGACTCGTTTATCCTCCTTTATGTTTGAGTAGTGCTCTATCTTGTAAGCTACTCCCACAACTTAACTACTGTGAATTGTGCTGCTGTAAACTTGAATGAATGTAATATGAGCTGTTTGTTTTAGAAAAATGTTCAGGAGAGAAATGTGTGGGTTAGTGCTGGGGATGTGGCTCAGTGGTGATAATGATACACTAATGTGATACACTAATGATACAATATGCTGTTTGCACATGCACATCTGATTTACCTCACTTATGAGTATGGTCTCTAATTGTGATCATTTGCATATAAAAGCCCCTAGATTGTCTTTCTTTACAGCTGAATAATATTACATTGTGTAAAAATGCCACAGTTTTTTAATCCAGTCCTCCGTGGTTGGACATTTGGGTTGCTTCCATGATTTAGCTACTACAAATTGTGCTGCTTTAAACATGGGTGCACATATATCACAGTGATATGATGTTTTCAGATCTCCTGGGAAATTACCCAGGAGGGAAATAGCTGGGTTGAATGGGTCCTCTAGACCTCGTTTGCTGAGAAATCTCCAAACTCATCTCCACAGTGGTTTCACCATTCTGCATTCCCACCAGCCGTGCAGAAGAGCTCCTATTTCTCCACAGCCTCGCCAGCATTTGTTACTGGATGACTTCTTGATGCTGGCCAATCTTACTGAGGTGAGATGAAATCTCAATGTTGTTTTCATTTGTATTTCTCCAGTGACTAAAGATGTAGAACATTTTCTCCTATATTTATTTGCCCTTTGTATTTCTTTATCTGAGAATTGTGTATTCATCTCAGATGCCCATTTCTGGATTGGGTTTTTGAATTTGGACAGGTTCATGTTTTTTAATTCCTCGTATGTTCTAGATGGAAGGCCTTTGTCCAAGGGACAGCCAGTTAGGATTTTTTCCCAATCTGTGGGTTTTCTTTTTACTCTACTGGTGATTTCTTTAGCTGTGCAAAAACTTTTCAGTAAGATGAGGTCCCAGTTATTGATTCTTTGAAGTGTTTCCCTTGCAGTTTCATTTTTGTTCATGAACTCTCTGCCTACTCCTATGTCTTCAAGATTTTTACCTACTTTCTCTTCCAATAGGTTTAGTGTTTCTGTTTTAATATTGAGATCTGTGATCCATTTTGACTTGAGTTTGGTGCATGGTGATAGACTTGGGTCTATTTTCAGTCTTCAGCAAGTGGCAAGCCCATTTTTCAAGCACCATTTATTGAAGAGGCTATCTTTCTTCCAGTGAGCTTGTTTGCCCCTTTCTCAAATATTAGGTGGCTGAGTGTGTTTGTAGTTGTGGCTGTATCTTCCAGTCTGTTCCATTGATCCTCAGGTGTATTTTTTAGCCAGTACCAGGTTGATCTTATTACAGTAGCTTTGTAGTATAATTTCAGGTCAGGTATATTGATGCCACTTGACTTGTGCTTGTGGCCCAGAATTTCTTTTGCTATTCCGGGTCTCCTTTGGTTCCTCATGAACTTAAGGCATGTTTCTCTAGATCTGTGAGGTATGCTGATGGTGATTTAATGGGAATTGCATTGAATCTGCACAGTTTTGGTAGTATGGCCATTTTCACAATGTTGGTTCTTCCTAACCATGAGCAAGGAATGTTTTTCCATTTACTGAAATCCTCTTCGATCTCTTTTTTCAGAGTACTGTAGTTTTCATTGAATAATAGATCTTTTACCTCTTTTGTTACATTGATTCTTAAATATTTCATTTTCTTGGATACTATTGTAAAAGGTACGATTTCCTTAATTTCTCTCTCAGTCTGTTTGTTGTTTGTGTATAGGAATGCTATTGATTTTTGGGTGCTGACTTTGTATCCAGCTACTCTGCTGAATTTGTCAATTAATTGAAGGAGTCTTCTTGTGGAGTTTTTGGGGTCTTCCAAGTAAATATCATGTCATCTGCAAATAGTGATAGCTTTACTTCTTCCTTTCCTATTTGTATTCCTTTAATTTCTCTCTCTTGTTTAATTGCTCTGTCTAATGCTTCTAGAACTATGTTGAATAGTAGTGGTGACAGTGGACATTCTTGTCTTGTTCCTGTCTTTAAAGTGAAAGCTTTCAGTTTTTGTGCATTTAGTATGATGTTGGCTGTTGGTTTGTTATAGATGGCTTTGATTAGATTGAGGTAGAGGCCATCTATTCCTATTTTTTCTAGGATTTTTAACATGAATGCATGTTGGACGTTATTGAAAGCTTTTTTCTGCGTCTATTGAGGTGATCATGTGGTTTTTGTCTTTGGCTCTATTGATATGGTATATTACATTAATTGATTTGTGAATATTGAATGATCCCTGCATTCCTGGAATAAATCTAACCTGGTCATGCTGTATAATTTTGCTTATGATTCGCTGCATTGTATTTGCTAGTATTTTATAGTATATTTACATCTATGTTCATTAGGGAGATTGGCCTATAGTTCTCTTTCTTGGTTGGGTCCTTCTCTGGTTTTGGTATTAGTATAATACTTGCCTCCAGAAATGAGTTAGGGAGAATTGCTTCCTTTTCAGTTTCATTGAAGAGTTTGTGCAGTGTTGGCATTAAATCTTCACTGAATGTTTTATAAAATTCTGCTGTGAATCCATCAGGGCCTGGGCTTTTCTTTGTCCATAAGTTTTTAATGATATTTTCAATCTTGTTAACTGATATTGGGTTGCTCATAGTTTTTACATCTTCCTGGTTCAACTTTGATAATTTTTACATTTTTAGGAATCTGTTGATTTCTTCTGGGTTTTTTTTTTATCCTATTGGAATTTCTGTAGGATCTGTAGTGACTTCATCCTTTTCATTCCTTATTGCATGAATTTGAGTTCTTTCCTTTCTTTTTTTTTTTGATAAGACTATCTAGAGGTTTATCAATTTTATTTACTCTTTCAAAGAACCAACTCGTTGATTCACTTATTTCTTGTAAAGTTTTCTTCATCTCAATTGCAGTAATTTCTGCCCTAAACTTTATAATCTCCTCCCTTTTTGGGCTTTGGGCTTGACTTGTTCTTATTTTTCTAAAGTTTGAGGTACAGCATTAGGCTATTTATTTGTTCTCTTTCTGTGTGAGTTGATCGCTATAAATTTCCCTCTGAGGACTGCTTTCATTGCATCCCACAGATTCCTATAAGTTGTATTTGTATTTTCATTTGTTTGTAGGTATGTTTTAATTTCTTCTTTAATTTCTTTGGTGACCCACTGGTCATTCAGGAGGTTGTTGTCTAATTTCCAAGTTTTTATAGAGTTTTTGGAATTCCCTTTGTCATTAATTTCCAATTTCATTGCACTGTGGTCAGATAATATGCATGGGATAATTTCAATCCTTTTGCATTTAAGTTGGTATGCTCTATGGGCTAGAATGTGGTCTATTTTAGAGAAAGTCCCATGTGCAGCTGAGAAAAATGTGTATTCTGGTGTTGTGGGGTGGAACACTCTATAAACATCTACTAAGTCCATTTGTTCACTCATTTGGTTCAGGTCTGTTATATCTTTGCTGAGTTTTAGTCCAGCTGACCTTTCTCTTTGCATCAAAGGGGTATTTACGTCCCCTATTACAATAGTGTTATTGTTTATTTGGTTTTTTATGTCCGTTATGATTTGCCTTGCATAGTTTTGTGCTCCAGTATTTGGTGCCTACATGTTTAGGATTGTTATCTTTTCCTCTTGCAGTTTTCCCAACTAATATATAGTGGCCTTCTTTGTCTCTTTCGATTATCAGTTTGAAGTTTACATTGTCTGCAAACATAACAGCTACCCCTGCTTTTTTCTGGGAACCTGTAGCGTGGAGGATTGTTTTCCAACCTTTGATTTTCAGCCTGTGGATTTCCTTTTGAGTAAAGTATGTTTCCTTTATACAGCATATTGTGGGATTCTGTCTCTTAATCCACTCTGCCAGTCTGTTTCTTTTGACTGGTGAATTGAGGTCACTTACATTGATAGTTATAACTGCTATACATTGGCTTATTCTTGTCATGCTATTTACTTGATGTTCCTTTCCTACTTTTGCTGTTTAATTTCTTTTTCTGCTTAAGGATTCCTTTCTATTGTTCTTGGGATTGAGGTCACTTTTTTCTCTGTCTAGAATATCTTTCAATACTTTTTGTAATGTTGGTTTGGCACTCATGAAGTTCTTCAGTTGTTCTTTGTCGTGGAAATATTTTATTTCTCCATTGAATTTTAAGGACAGTTTTGCAGGATACATCAGTCTCGGTTGGAAGCTGTTTTGTCTCAGAATTTGTAATATCTCACTCCAAGCTCTTCTTCATTTCATGATTTCTGTTGAGAAGTCTGCTGTGATTCAGATGGACTTTCCTTTATAGGTGATCTGTTTCTTTTCTCTAGCAGCTTTTAATATTGGGTTCTTTTGCTGCATATCTGGGATCTTGACTATTATATGTCTGGGGGTCGTTTTATTTGTGTTGTTGCTCATTGGAGTTCTATATACTTCATTTACCTGCACATCAGTATCTTTTACCATGCTTGGGAAATTTTCTGCTATTATTTCTCCAAATATCCTTTTTGTCATTTGTGTTGCCTCTGGCTGTTTCACTGATTCCTATTACTCGCACATTCCTATTACTCGTCCTTGCTTACACGTATGTCTCTTTGCTTCATCTTGCAGCTGTTGGATTGATTTCTCTTGGTTCCTTGTTGACTTTAAGTGATCGTTCCTGTCACAGTCGTTAGCTGTCATGTTGTCTTCAAGATCTGAAGTTCTATCTTCGGATTCATTTAAGCAGTTTTGCAAACTTTCAGTGGCAGTTTTCATTTCCTGGAAATCTCTTTGAGACTGTTTCATGTGTTCTAATTCATTCCTGAATTGCTCTTGTAACATTTCCATTTGTTGTCTTTGATCTTCTAGTCTTTCATCTGTTTCTTCTCTGTACGTGCAAAGCATTTCTTCCATTATTATTTTCATTTCATTTTTTGCCTGAGAGATTATTTCAGATTTAATCTCTTCTATGGCCTGATGGAGTTGTTTCTTTACTTCACATGTGATCAGTTCAGAAATTTTAGGTATGTGGTTTCCTAGTTCTCCTATGTCATTGTGTCCTGTACTTGTTCTGGGTGGAGTTGTGTTCTGAGACTGCATTTTGCCTCTTTTTCTTATCATTTTGAATGTCAGATGACTACTGCTGAGCTACTGACAACCCAGGCAGCTCATACAGGACTCTAGGGACCCTAGTTTACCGGATGTCAAACTAAACCCACGGAGGTAGCACACTGTGGACCACTGGGCCCAGGAACTCCAGGCAATTGCTGGGGTGCACAGCTCAGACCACATCTACAATAGTGGGGGAGTGCTGGGCTTCGGTACCAGAGTGTCCAGTGTGTGAACAGTGGTGTATGGGCCTCAGCCTTGAAGCCTATGGTGGTTACGCAGCGGCTTCTGCTCCGGATCCTCAGGTAGCTTGTCAGGGGGAGCAGGGCTCTCCTCCCAACCCTGAGGACCCCAGAGCCTGAGGCTGATTCCACACTGTAGGTTTCAATCACCAACAGAGATGGGCCCTCCCAGTTGGAGTTCCTTCCTAACTCTAAGGTGTGGAGCAGAACCCAGGTGTAGGCCTTACCAGAGGAGAAGGGTTGTGCTGCTCATGTGGTATCGCAGGTCACTGGAGAAATGTCCCAGTTGCACAGTCGGGGCGCATGCAGTGAAATACCCTGCTGCCCAGATGTCAGCATGGGTTGGCCTTTGTCTCTGGATAAGGGTCCCAGTCACACAGTCAGGAAGAAGTTTTTTAATTTGATAAAATACAATTTGTTGATTCTTGGTATCATCTGTTATACAATTAAAGTTCTTTTCAGAAAGTCCTTGCTTACACGTATGTCTTCAAGAGTTTTACATATTTTATCTTCTAGCAGATTTACTGTTTTTATATGTAGATCTTTGATCCATTTTAACTTAATTTTAGTACAAGATGGAAGACATTGGTCTAGATCATTTTTCTCCATATGGATGACTAGTTCTCCCAGCACAGTTGGTTCAAGAGGTTATGTCTTCTACAGCATATTTTTGGGTCCTTTTTCAAAAATGAAATTTTAAAAAGTAGAACAGACTTCTGGACTATATGGCAGGCTGGCAGTAGCAGCACTAACAAGCAACTGTGGTCTGGCCATCCCATTCAATACTAGGATGGATACAGGACACAGAAAATTGCTAGAATAGAACTTGGACAAGCCAGAAAACAGTTGAAACTCAAAAATGCTTTTAGATATTGTTGAGTGAGGCAACAATCTTAGAAAAACTTTTCTCTTAGGTTGACTGTGCAAGAGACACAGTGCTCAGATGAGGAGCTATCACAAAGTCTCTACTGCTTTGTGGGTTGCATGGGAGACAAGAAACTCCCACATTTTTAATCAACAGGATGCAAAAATCACCTCTTTCAGAGGAGCAAAAGTAAACTTACACATAGGAAAGTAATAGTTGGAAATGTCCAGAACACAGGAAACCTGAAAATGCCAAAAGTAAAGAAACATAAAAGCAAGGCAGTGGGCTGGGAGGCATTCAGTGAAGTGAAAGGAAATGCAAAAAAAAAAAAAAAAAGTCCAGTTTTGTGAAGTTTCACCAGTCAGGGGTTGGGGTCTGAGAACAGGAGCACCTCAGTTGTACCTGGTAGAAATATGGACACCCATGGTTTCTCATCTTCATCATAGCACAGACTTTGTGTACCTCAGTGCCTCTGTTCTGCTCAGAGACGTTCAAAATTACTGACTAACCAGGCTGACAGGAAGGGGTCTCTGAGGAGATTTTGAATTTGTACTTTTCAGCAATGCTGGAACTGTTAAGATTGGGTGACTCTTAGAGATGGACTAAATGCATCTTGTATAATGAGATGGTCATTAGCCTTCTGGAGCCAGTATTAGCAGGATATGACTTACATCTGAAATGTCCCTCAAAAGCTCACCTTTGGGGGCAGGGCTTGAAGAGGTGGGTCAACAGAGGCATGTTTTTTGAAGGGATTATTCTCATCTCTGGCTCCTCTTTCCCTATGTTCTGTTCCATGGAGTGAACAGCCTTCTTTATTATGCTGTTCTGCCAGGCCGTTTCTGCCTTGGATCCAGCCAACAATGGACTGAATCCACTGAAACCGTAGGGCAAAATAAATGTCTTCTTTAAGTTGTTGGTGTTGAGCATTTTGACTAATACCGTGGGCCACTGAGTAAGTCAGAAGAGAAAATTAAAAATTCCTGAAGTCAAATGATAATGAAAACACAACATATGGGATTTTGTGTTACTAAATGAAAGCATTTCTAAGAAAGAATATTATAGATTATCTACAGTAAAAAAAGAAAATGACTCTAAACAACCTAACGATGTATCTCATTTTCCTGGAAAACAAGAAGAAAAAAAAAACCTGAAACCAATGGAAGGAAAAAAATAATAAAAAGTAGAATATAAACTAAGAAAATCATTAAAATGATCAATGAATCAAACAATTCACTCTTTGAAAAGATAAAGAGATTGATAAACTTACCAAAGCAAAGAGTTTACTTATATTAATAAAATTAAGATAAAAATTCAAAATTATGAACAATACTGATTCCAGAGTATTGTTAGAAACTATTTTGAAAAGTTATATTCCAAAAAGTTGAAGACTCTAAAAACAATGAATAAATTACTAGACACTTATGATCTATGAAAATTGAATGAAGATTATATAAAGAATCTAAATACATTAATAAAATGCAACAAGATTAAAACAAAAATGAAACTATTCTAAATAAGTAATGCTCTGGATCCAAAGGATTTATTCCTGAATTTTACCACACCTTTAAGTAAGAACTAATATGAATACTCCCCAATTTTTTTCCACGGTGTTGCAAGGGAAGGGATAATTAATTTTATACTGTATTGGAGTATTGCTCTGATGCAGAAATCTGTATAAGGACTCCAAAAAAACAAAACTATAGGACTATAATCTTGATGAAACAGATGCAAAATTCTCAGTAAAATTCTTGCAAACATAATTCAACAATGTATTAAAAGACCATACACCATAATCAAATTACTTTTATCCCATGGATGCAAAAATGGTTCAACACATGTGAATCACTAAATGTAATATATCACAGAAAAAGAACAAATTATAAAAATAATTTGCCCATCTCAATCAATGCTGTAAAAGTTGTTAAAAAAAATCCAGCATTTTTCATGATAAAAATCCTGAAGAAAACTGGTATCGAAGGATTTTACCTCAAATTGATAAAAGCCACTAGTAACAAACCCACAGTCAATATCATCAACAGGAAATGTTCAGTGAACAGTCTGTGTTTGCTCTATAATCAGGAATAAGACAAGGTTGCCCACTCTCAGTACTCCCATACAGTACCTGAAACTTTAACAAAAGTAATCAGGCAAGAGAGAAATAAAGGGAAAATGTAAGGCTTCTTCTTCACCATTAAGCTTATGGCTAATGAGTAAGATGATCATGGACAGAAACTGAGTCAAAAGAAGCCTACTCTTCTTAAAGTTCCTTATGTCTGTGCTCTCAAATCAGTGGAATTCAGACTAGCAGTAACTCCTTTTCCTTGACCTAGCGAATGTTCTTTTGGATATCATTCCCAATATATGAGCTACATTAGCAAAAATAAACCTTTGAGTTTATATAAAATTTGAAAGTTTCTGAACAGAGAATAAATGATGAATATAGTGTGGAATAAGAGAAAATATTTTTAAATCATAACTCAAAGTGTAAGCATATAGGAGAAACTCAAATAAGTCAGTAATAAAATGAATAACCCACTTAAAAGATAAACAGGAATTCCATAAACATTTGGCAAAGAAAAACATACAAATGGCTAATAGGTATATGTAAATATAGTCCATATCAGTAATGCTTAGAGAAACCAAAATCAAAATCACAATATGGTATCTACTCATACCTACTAGAATACTTATTAGGAAAAAATGTAAAACAAGGATTTGTGAGGATGTAGAAGAAAGAACACTTGCACGTGGTTAGTTCGAATGTAAATACTATAGCCATTATGGGAAATATGAGTTTGTCAATACCTAAATATAGCAGTATTGAAGGAAAAAATCATTATACAATGATAAAAGCACATATGCATCAAAATGATACAGCAATACTACATGTACAAGAACCATAAAAGATAGCTTCAAGTTATGAAACAAAAACAAGAGAAAAAAACAACAAACTTTAAATTATAACACAAATAACATAAATCAAAAGAATAAAAATAGCTGGTTCACTTATAAATTGAACAAACTGGAAAACTTCTAGCAAGACTGAAAAAGTTATACAAAAGAAAAGATAGAATCCTACAGGACAGAAACAAAACAATATCACTACAGGTACCGAAGTTGTTAAAAAGATAACAAGACATACTACGGTAATTTTTATATCCATAAATCTGACAACTGAAATGAAACATCCCAGTTTCTTAAAAATAACAAGCCATCAAAACAACATGTGATACTGATAAAACCGAACATTCTTAGAATCTTTAAATTGAACTATTTATTCTAAAGTTCTCCCCCCAAAAATTATCCAGGTCCAGAAAACTTCTTTGTATAACTTTATCAAACCCAACATGCTAATAATGAACACATATTGTACTACATTGTCCAGAAAATAGAAGTATTGCACCCACTGTACTTTACGATTCCATTACTGCTATAATACCAAAATTAGACAAAGCCAATGATGAAGAAAAAAAGACTAAAATTTCTGAAAAAGATCTTTCATGAGGTTTTACAATAAAGTTTGGAATGGTCTGAAAAGAATTATATGAAAATAATTATAAGTACCAGAATAAGCTGCAGGTTGCAGTATGCAAGACTGTTTTAGGATTTGAAAACCAATCAGAGTAACACCCTATATCAACAGGACAACAAATAAAAGACATCTGATCGTATTAACTGATGAGGAAAAACATTTAATGCAAGTAAATACCAAGTAGTGAAAATGAACAAGGAAAGAGAAAATCAGACTTGAAAGAGAAAATAAATTGCTTAATTTGATACACATTGTATAAGAAAACCTCCAGCTGATAGTACCCTAATGGGGAAGAAATTTATCTCTAAAACTAGAAACAACATGGCAAGTGCCTGTCATCATTGCTCTTTTTCAAACTTGGAGGAGGCACATGAAACAATATTGACTTAACAGGACATTCTACATAGAAATTCTCAATATACACAAAATTAATGAAGTCAATAATACATGACTTCATTGACACTGCAAGATACAGGAGCAACATAAATTAGTAAATTACCTTTCTAGATTATAACAAAAAAGTTTTAATTGAAAAATGTTTTTTTCGGTACTGGGGATCGAACTCAGGACCCTGCGCTTGCTAGGCAAGCGCTTATTCCACTGAGCTATATCCCCAGCCTTAATTGAAAATTTTAAACAACTATTATTTGTATAGCTACAAAGAAAATGAAATACTGTGTTCACCAAAACTCAAGAAAAATAATATGTACAGGATCTGAATGCCATAATTACAAATGCTAGGAAAAGAATATTTGTAGAATAGCAAATAAAAGGAGAGAATTACTAGATCCATACACTGGAAGAGGCAACCCGTAAGATAATCGATTCTCCTATAGCTGATGCATAGGTTGGGCATTAATACCTTCCACAGCCCTAACAGTTCTTTGAGTATACGTACAGTCTCTTTATCTAAAATTTATGTTGAAAACAATAGTACTTACATTATAATAGTTAATATTAAAGAAGAAATTGGGAAGAGTCACTTATAATTAATAATACTGCTCAAACAGACACAGTAAAGGACACAGCATGGCAAAAGAATATATAAAAGAATTAAAATGGAATAAAAGACCCAAAAACTATTCCCTCAAATATGCCCAACTATTTAGTTAAAGTACAAGAATGATTCAATGCAGAAAGATAGACCTGTTATCTTATACACAGTGATGGAATACTTACAGGCCCGTAGCCAAGAAAATGAATTTGCACCTAACTTCACATTTTAGAAAAACGATTGGAATCAACACAGAGCGAAATGTAAAACACAAAAAGTCTTTAGGAGAAATAGTAGCGCATAGAAGTCTTAGGTACAATACTATCCATCACCACAATTCACTAAAGGAAATGCTAATAAATTAAATCTCACCCTAAACTAAATACTTCTTATCAGTTAAATACTTCTTATAAAGGATGAGAAATTATCCACTTTTTTCCATTTCAAATTTCTACTACATGTCTACTTTGAAGAAGTGATTTTTCAGTTCTGTATTTCAAAAGCACCTGTTTTATTCAAAGTACTTTCACACTATTTGCCACATTATTCTTGGATTGGTGATTAGTTTTCTCAAAAACTCTATAGAAAATGAAAGTATTCTTTTCCTTTCCAACCACAGTGCCTAAACCCCATGAAGCACGGGAATCTACAAGGCAACACTTACCTTCAGAAGGGAAGACTCTGCATATAATATTACTGACTTGTATGAGTACACCAGGAAGTCTGGGTCTAAGAGTGATCTAATTTATTGAAAACAATAATGATACTTCATTATAATGATATCACTAATAAAACAACCTCCAGAATAATGAAATTATACAAAATTTATTTTATATAGCAATGTAATATGTCATAATTTCTAAAATACTAAATACAAGTTTCTCAAGGTTTCTTGGTTCATGACAGGATATAATGTGCATTAGAAAGATACTAACACATATATCCAGAAAGCACCATACACAGGACAATGAATTTAATCAACCAATTTAAACATACCCATGTATATTCATGCACTAGTCAAATAGCTTGCATTCTCACAATAGACTTAGATTCAACCATCATTAAATCTGATGGCACGAATACTATAGTAAGTACTTGCTTCTAAGGAGGAGCAAATTAAGTAGGGAGGGAGGGAAGGAGGAAGGCAGAAAAATAGATAAATAGGATGGATGATACACAGACAGACAGACAGACAGATAGATGATATAGATAGATATGATGGATATAGCGGATCACATTGTTTTGTGTTCTGGGACTATGTGGCCTGTCTTTAACTCTGTGTGTGTGTGTGTGTTGTAGGAGCTGGTTTGCTCCAGTTACTGTTTGATGATGCTCAAAGCAATTTCTACATTCTGAGTACCTTAAAATGATGACAGCCCCTCGGGCGTTTACTGAACATGCAATTTGATAGTGGCTTCGTTCTGAAACTTCGCTTTCCATATTGGCTCCATTTTTTCCTCATCCTTGACAGCTTTCACTTGTCCTAAATTTCAATATGTAATAAATATACACAAGTACAATCATGAATTTGCAATTAAAAATAAAATGCCAGGTGTTATGGCGCACGCACATAATCCCAGCACTCTGGGAAGCCGACACAGGAGGACCGCATAAGCGAGCAGTCCAGGAACTTGCTCACTGCACGGGCCTTGGGTTTATTTCCAGGAAGGAAAAAGGTGGAGGCGAAAAAGCAGGAAAGAAGAAAGGAAGAAGGAAGAAGAACGAAGTGCAGGGAAGAGGTGGAAAAGGAACAGGAGTAGAGGAAGAGGATCAGGAACAGGAAGAGGAGGAGAGGAAAGGGGAAGGAGAAGATGAAGCGAAACAGACAGAACAAGAAAGAGCCAGAAGGACAGAGTCACAGACAGTCCGAGAAGGAGACAGGGAGGGGAGGGAGGGAGACTGAGTAAAAATCCCGGCGGGCTGCCTGGAAAACAACACATCCTAATGGTTCATCCAAGGCAAATCAGTAGACACATTCGTGAAGGGAGAAAATTCTGAATTTTGACACTCATTACTGGATAGTGAATTTTCACGAAAAAGCAAACTTCCATGTTTATAATAATATGCTTATAAATGCAACAGGGGAAATAGCCAGAAGCAGTTCCCGAGAAAAAGATATTATAAAAATCTAACAAATACTGAAAGTTGTAATTAAAATTAGGACACTGTAATTTGCAAGTTTATTCACTTTAGTTTCTCACAAAAATACTTCTATGCTTACTCGTAACAAGAGTCTGGTTTAATCAGTGAAATAATGAAAATAAAAATGACTATTCAAAGAAAATCAGTATCTCGGAAAGAAAACTAACAAAAGGACGCAAGCAAATCTTGCAGCTAGCTCCTAATAAAGCAATGTGGATTTAAAGATATAACCACATTTTCAATAAAAATTAGCTTTCAAAAGAGGTCATTTTAATTCAAAAATGGAATCTGAGAAATATGATTGTTAAATTATTCAATACATATGACCAGCAAAATTTGATAACTATGATCAGAAATAGAGATCTAGCCAATACAGAGTAGAAACATTGGTAGAATGCACATCAGAAACAAAGCTTCAGAAATAATTACAGAAAAAAATATGACGTGAAAGGCAGAAAGATAAAAAACTAGGATGAAATTATGCATTTCTCATAGAATTAAAAAACTTAATAGACATAACAATAAAAATGGATAAAGAAAACTTCCTGTTAAATATGGGAAAACATTTGTGAGTTTGGATATATTAGGAAGATTAGGCTGGGTGTGGTGCTGCACACCTGTAATCTCGGCACTTGAGAGGCTGAGGCAGGAAGATCATTGCGAGTTGA
>PVLD010019822.1:16653-35466 GCA_004027595.1 Dinomys branickii
AAAAAAAAAAAAAAAAAAAAAAAAAAAAAAAAAAAAAAAAAAAAAAAAAAAAAAAAAAAAAAAAAAAAAAAAAAAAAAAAAAAAAAAAAAAAAAAAAAAAAAAAAAAAAAAAAAAAAAAAAAAAAAGAGAAAGAAAAAAGATTAAGGATACACAACTGAAATAGCATACAGAAACATATACACATGAAAAGAGTGGAAAATTCATCAGAAATACTATACCAAATTTTAAAACTTTACAGAACAGGAATGACATATAAATTCTATGCAGTGCCAAGATGTATTCTATTAGCGCAACAAAAACAACATTTGCAGATATGCACTGATTCTGAAAGCATTATATCATGTATTTTACTTGAAGAAAGTGTGAATTTGTTCTAATTAAACAACACCTGGATGAGCATAAAATTGCATTGGAATGAACAATAGGAAGGAACTACTGATAAACCATAAAACAGCAGTGATAAGATTTAGAAAATAAAAATAGTGCTTAAGTGGAGAAACAGAGTACATAGACTTCTCTATCTTCAGTGTAGAACATTATGTACACAAAACAGAGTTATTAGGGTGTAAATTCAAGATGTGAATGACATTAAGAGATGAGTCTCAGAACCTCTAAAAGTATGAATAGAAGTAATTATATGAACATTTCATTTTATAGAAATAAATTCAAAAGCAGAGAGAGGACAATCAGAAGGGTGGGCAGTACATTTCCAACACATGACAAATAAAGGGGTAATACCCACAGTAAGTAAAAATGCCTAGAAATTGCTACTAACCAAAAAAACCCCCACAGAATTATAAACCAGAGATTGTACATAACTCTAATTTAATGAATAAAAATGAAAACACAGATGAATGAACAAAAGCTTAGAGAAGCAATTTAGTGAGTTTGGTCAGTAAACATCTGACAGGCTACTATGTTACTGATAACTGGTAAAGTATAATTGAAAATATATAATTGCATTTTATATCCAATAATTAGCAATAGTAAATTACTGAAAATATTCATTTTGTTGAGTAGAAAACAAAGACACTTTAATTTGCAAGAGTAAAGACATAGAGTAAAAACTTGTGTAGTGAAAAACCGGCACTGTAATACATACTTGAATGAATGTTTTTACTTGCAACCCATCACTTTCCCAGGTGCACAAGACATTATGACCAAGGGTATCCACAAACAACTTCTGTTGTTAATAGGTAAAGTACATGAAGCAACCTAAGTGTGTATCACTATCCATATGGGTGGATAAATAATAAGTGAGATATATTCACTTAACACCTACTGGTAATCACTTAAATGAGCTGATTTTAAACACATCAACACACATGAATATCAAAAATAACATTGTATAAAATTCTGTATAACCACCACAAAAATACAACCACATACACAAAAGCACTGAGTGCCTATTTATGTGAGTTTAGCCTTATAGTGACTCAAATCTGGAGTAAGGACGGTCAGTGATCTAAAATAGGCCAGGAGGCCGGCTGACCTAGGGTGGAGTGAATAGGCCGTATGTGTCTTCATCTTTCAGCAGACTAACATGAGAACGTTTTTGGGCAATGACAAGTAAATAAAATGTCAATGAGAAAAGTACAAATATTTTTTTTCAATTTCAGTTTGAGTTGAATCAGTTAATCTTCCTTTGACCAAAGTACATCACACAGCTGGGTGCGGTGGCGCATGACTATAATCCCAGCCCTCGGGAGGCTGTGACAAGAGGATCACTGCAAATTCAAACCCAGCCTGGGCTACAAAGTGAGCTCAAGGCCAGCCTGAACTGCATAGTGAGACAATCTCAAAAAGACACACGCAAAAAAAAAAAAGCAAGTAAAATACTTAGAAACTTAACATTCATTGTAAGAATATAAATTTTTAAAATTATTTTCCAAATGTCCTTTTGCAACTTTAAACATTCAAAAAGAAAATAATAAGTGAATAGAAAGAAAAGATGTATAAACTCTTTGAACAGTTTCATACAGGAAAACACAGAAAACCCAATAAATACTTAGGGAAATTATTTAGGCAAAGACAACTGAAGTGAGAAGTTATAAACATAAGATTGGTAATATCAACAAGAACAAAAAAGTGGAAAGGGGGTTTTGAGAAAGAGGGAGGTAGTCAAGAGGAAAAGGCGGAGGATTACGGAAGAGAATCCGGTTGTCTTGTGTGCATGCGCCCATGCCCAAGATGCCTGTAAACTGCGTGTACTACAAGCGTGTACTAATAAAACTGCAATTCCTCAAACCAAAACATAAAATAATCCTGTGACATGAGAAAAAATATCTGAGTGCATCAATCGAGCATGCTTTTAAGATCTAAATTACTACTGTTTCAAAAAGCATCTTGGCAGTATGTCTCAAAATCTCAGTACACTATATGTGTGAATAACATTACCTGCATTGAGATTATTAATATTAACTCAGGTTATATTTTGATCCAGAAACCCACATCTTGCTTTAAAGTTTACAAAACAAGAGCTCTACAGACTTATTTTTATGTACTTATATAAGCATATGTGGTCAGATATTTGTTGTAGAAATGTACTGTTTCAATCCCTTCAAATAACTTTAGTACCGATCAGTTTTACATACAATGCTATGGTATTTATTGGAATGAGTTATAGTTATACATAGAAGAAAAAAAAATTGTATTATTAAATAAGAATTGCCAGTTCAAAACACTGCATGTGTTTAAAAAAAACTCAAAAATTCATTGTAGGTTTCTAGTATGTTTTTTGCAAAGGAAATATGAAATTCTAAATGGAAAATTATAGCGAAAGTGTACGCAAGGATATTGATACTGGTTTCCACATAGAGTGAAAATAGAATAAATGAAAAGTAGACGCTGTGGGGCACAGCGTACACACCCGTGGTCACAGGATTCTGGGAAGCTAACAAAGGAGGGCTTAAGTTTGAACCTAGGCTGTGCGACTCAGTAACTTAGTAAGACCACGTCTCGATGAAAAAGCTCTGAGAATGTAGCTCAGTAGAAAATCCCTGAGTTTAATACTCACTACCACAAAAAGTATATGAGAAAATGAGAAAATAATTTTGAAATATCAAGTAAAATATTTAAGGATACATATATGTGTGTGTAAAATGATGCAATTAATTATGCAAATAAAAATTATTTCCATCATTGTTATGGTAGTGATACTTTTTAAAGTTATATAGTTCTTTTGTGGGATATGCATAAATATTTACATTTCTCAACTTCTCAAATATTGGTTTAAAATAGTTGAAGTTTAAGTCTGATGTGAATCACAAAGAAAAATAACATTTGAAATAAATGTAGTATGGTCTTACTAAGTTACTGAGTTGCACAGCCTAAGTTCAGACTGAAGCCCTCTTGTGTTAGCTTCCCAGAATCCTATGACTATGGGTGTGTACACTATGCCCCACAGTATCTACTTTCAATTTGTTCTATTTTCATTCTATGTGGAAACCAGTATCAATATCTTCTTGTACATTTTCCCATTCTCTTATTTAAGCCCAATTTGACATAGCAATTGTAAAATATGTCACAAAATACAACGAAGTATATGAAAAGAATGGTCACTCACTGTTTTACCAGGTGAAGACTATACCTTTTCTCATTGTGATGATGAAGGTGACCTGCAACAGGTTATGCAAGGGGAAAGTTACTGTCAGAATTCCAACTACTCAAAAATAAAGTTATTCAATTTTAAAATACATATACTCTTTCATGTAAACAGACTATGTCTTGCATATCTCAAAATTACATATAGATATGTAAACATATTTCTACCTGTGTTCAGTCTCAGAATGTATGAAATAATTTTAATTAAATTTAAATCAAGTAATCTAACTCAATTTCAAAATTAAGAGTATAAGTCATTAGCGCTCATTAAATAGCATAAGGTTGGAAGTTACAATGAAGATTACGCTTAAAATGTTATGTAACAGTGGGAGAAATTTAAATTTTATGTTTTTTTTTCTATTTTACCATTCACAGTTCAAATACACTAAAGATCAAATAACACAGCATAGTTCTCCTTTTAAAAGGAAAGACATTTTTGCCCACCCCGAAATTACTCTCAGCTCTAACTCTCTTTGAGGAGTACTCATCTCTACAGCTTCTTTGAAAGAATGTCACTTCACATAAAGTCACAACTTGTTATGTATGACAGCCAAAAGTTTATGAGAGGTCGTTTCATCTTGTCTCGCATATTTCTTATGGATTCTCACAGCTTCACACTTTGAGACATTTCTCACTTAATGTCTCACTCTCCCTGGTATACTGATTTCTGTCCTTTTTCAAAAGTATTTTCTGCTAATCGTCCTTCACGCAAATCCAAGAAGCTGCATCAGGAAACCAAACCTGGAACATCATCATAAAAATTTGTGTTTTCTATGGCTTTGGATTTGGTTCACTCTGGTAAATGTTTCTCATGCATCTCCAAAGAATACACAATTTGGGATTGCATGTGCATTTCAGCATGTCACACCAAAGCTGCTTCTGCTCAGCTTTCTGTAAATTTACAGTAATCAAAAAGCTCAAAATGCTTCAAATATGCAATACATTATTAGATACAACAGTCACCACCCTTTACATTAGGTCTTTCAAATATATTTGTCTCACAAAAAAATCTGTAGCCTATGTTCAATAACCTGAATTTTCTCTCACACCCAGAAACATCGCTCTGCTCTCTATTGCTGTGTTTCCCTTTATTAAGATGCCATGTGGAATAGACACCATGCAGCATTTGTCTGTCTTGCCTGGCTTGTTAAGCTTATCACAATGTCCTCCACTTCCATCTGTTTCTACACATGGTGGGGTGTTCTTCTTTGCATATTTTCTTTGTTCATTGATGAGCTGATAGGTCCCTTAAGGTACTTCAATCAGAGTCTGCAGGCATCTTCAGGAATTTCAGTGAACCACCACCAGGCTTTCCTTACCAGCGTGTGAGAGAGGTGGTGTCCTGGATAACTTCTGGGGCCTCAGTGGCCACTCCTTGCAACTTTGGATCCCTGCAGGATCTGGACATCTTCAGGAACCCAAGTGAGCCACCGCTGCACAACCTCAACAAGAGTGCCAAGCAGGCAGAGCCCCAGGCACCATCTTGGCCTTGGTGGCTACTCGCCACAGCCCTAGGCTATCTGCAGGTGCTGGGCTGAACCCCAGACATCTTCAGGAGCAGCGTGCAAAGCAGGTGGAGCCCCAGACACCATCTGGGGCCTTGGTGGCCATTCTCCACACCCCAAGTAGCCTGAGGGCACCAGTCTGAACCTGGACATCTTCAGGAATCCTGGTGAACTGCCCCCATGCCTCCCTGACCAGTGTGCAAGGCAGGTGGAGCCCCTGGTACCATCCAAGGCCGTGGTGGCCAGTGAGACTGCAAGTGCCAGGCTGTACCCCAGACTCCTTCAGGAACCCCAGTGAGTCACCCCTGTGTTTCCCCAACTAGTGTGAGGCAGGTGGATCCCTGGACACCTTCTGCAGCCTCAGTGGTCACTCTCAGCAAGACTCACAACCCATGGGAGGGCAGCTGAAACCCAGACAGGGTCATTGGCCTCAGGAACCCTCATCCCTCCCCTGCCAGCCTGGGAACCAGGCTGGGTCCTGGGCATTATGTGACGCCTCAGTGACCATGACCTGCATTCCTCCAACTGTGTGGAATCTGGGCTGACCCCAGATGGCTTCACGAACTCCAACTAGTCTCCCCCACCCCTCCCACACTGGCCTGGGAGCCAACTGAATGCAAGAAAGTTTCGTGAGCATCTGGGATCCCACCTCACCCCCCCCAAAACCAGTACAGGAGCCACACTGAGCAGTGGGGATCTTTGGACCCTCACCCTACCACTCCCATACAATCTTGGGAGTGAGGCTGAGCTCCAGGGAATTTCTGGATCTTCAAAAATGACAACACAAAGGAGCAAAATGCGATCTCAGACCTCTACACCACAAAGAACAAGTCGAGGAGACATCAACACAGGAAAACCTGGAAGTCATACACCTGAAATTTCTGAAAGGACAGCAGCTGAACTTCCATCAGGCCATAGAAGACATCAGATCAGAAATAGTCTCTCGGGTTAAAAAAGAGATGACAAGAATAATGAAAGAATTGTTCAGCATGTCCAAAGAAGACTTTGACAAGAAAATAGAGGAGCATAGACAACTCATGGAAACCCTGAGTGAACAATATAGAAAAGAGCCAGAATGCATGAAACAGATGCAAGCAGATATCCAGGAAATTAAAAACTCCAATGAAAGCTAGAAAACCATCTGCACAAAGCTTTAGATAGACTTTGAGACCTTGTAGCCAACACTACCACTAACAAACGTGAAAGGAAGGGTCTCTTAAAAACAACAAAGAACCGGGACATTACTCAACTGCAAGACAAAGCAAAGTAAAACAATGTAAGATTAATAGTTATCAATAAAACAGCAGGCGTCAAGAAACATGACATAAAAAGACTATTTGCAGAAATAATAGCAGAAAGCTTCCCAGGCATGGAAAAAGAATTGGACATATATGTAAGTGAAGAATATAGAATTTCAGTTAAACATAACCAAAATAAATCTACACTCAGACATATAGTGACCAACATCCCAGAAACTCAATAAAAGATCAAAATATTAAAAGCTGTTAGAGAAAAAAGCACATCAGTTATAAAGAAAAGTCCATCAGAATCACAGCAGATTGCTCAACACAAAGCATCAAGTCAAAAACAGCTTGGAGTGCAGTATTTCATGTACTGAAAGCAAACAAATTTTAACCCAGATTGATATATCCCACAAAAATATTCTTCAAATTTAATGGAGAAATAAAATATTTCCACAATAAAAAACAACTGAAGAAATTCATGAGTGCCACACCAATCCTACAAAGAGTACTGAAAGATACTCCAGAGAGAAATAGAAAAGACCACAACTTCAAGAACAACAACACAAAGGAACCACCAAGCAGAGCAAGCCATTAGCAGAAGGAAAGAAGAGGATCCAACAGCAAGAAAATAACATGACAAAGATGTCAATACATATCAGTTATAACCATCAATGTAAATGATCTCAGTGTACCAATCAAAAGAAGACTAGCAGAGTGGCTCAAGAAACAAAATCCAATTGCATGCTATATACAAGAAACACATTTCACTCAAAAAGAAATTCATAGACTGAAAATTAAAGGCTGGAAAACAATACTTCACATGACAAGAACCCAGAAAAGAGCAGGTACAGCTATTCTGTTTGCAGATGATATGAACTTCAAAACAAGAACAATCAAAAGAGATAAAGAAGGTCACTATATACTTGTGAGAGGAAAATGTCAAGAGGAAGACATAACAATCAAAAACAACCATGCACCAAACACAGGAGCACCAAGTATATAACACAAATTTTAACACACATGAAAAGTGAAATAAGCAGCAATACAATCAAAACAGGAAATTTTAACACCAATTGTCACAAAGAGATAGATCAACTAGAAAAAAATCAGCAAAGAAATAACAGAACTAAACCAAACTTGTGAACAACTAGACTAAGTAGACCTTTACAGAGTGTTCCATCAAAGAGCATTAGAAAACACATTCTTCTCAGCTGCACATTGGACATTCTCTAAAATAAACCATATATCAGCATATAGAACATAATTAATTAAATGTAAAGGAATAGAAATTATCCCGTGCATACTATCACACCATAGTGCAATGAAGCTAGACATTACTGACAAAAGAAATAACAAAAACTCCATAAACACATGGAAATTAAATAACGCCCTTGTGAACAACCAATGGGTCACAGATGAAATCAAAGTAGAAATTGAAAATTATTTACAATCAAATGAAAATGTAGATAAAACCTAAAATAACCTGTGGAATGTAATGAAAGCAGTCCTTGGAGGCAAATTTATAGCAGTATATTCCCATATCAGGAAAACAGAATGAGCACAAATAAAAATCTTATGCTGCACCTTAACCTTCTAGAAAAAGAAGAGCAAGTCAAACCTAAAGCCCAAAGAAAGGGAAAGCAGGGAAGCAGTGCAGCAACTCCTCAGTAACCCGTCTCTGTGGAACCGTATCTTGGCTGGTAAGGCCTGCCCATGTGCTCCTCCCTGCCCCTTTGGGACAGAGAAAGAGCTCAGCCTGGGGAAGCAGCGCATCCATCTTGGGGAAAGTTTGATATCCACGTAAACTAGGGTCCCTAGACTTCTTTGGTTAGCTGCCTGGGTAGCTTGTAGCTCAGCACTTTTCATCTGAAATCCAAAATGACAAGACATAGGAGTAAAATGCAGTCTCAGAACTCAACACCACCCAGAACAAGTCCAGGAGACACTGACATAGGAGAACTTGGAAGCCAAATACCTGAAATCTCTGAAATAATTGCATCTGAAGTAAAGAAACAACTCCATCAGGCCACAGAAGAGATCAGATCACAAATAATCTCTCAGGGAAAAAATGAAATAATAATAATGAAAGAAATCGTCCACATCTAGAGAAGAAATACATAAAAAAAATACAGGAACAAAGGCAACAGATGGAAACATTACATGAGCAATTTAGGAATGAATTAGAAAGCATCAAACAGACTCAAAGAGTTTTCCAGGAAATCAAAACTTCCACTGAAAGCTTTCAAAACCACCTGAATGAAGCTGAAGGTAGAATTTTAGATCTTGAGGACAGCATGGCAGCTAGTGTTCATGAAAGGATCTCTTAAAATCATCAAGGATCCAGGAGAAAGCAATTCAACAGCTACAAGACGAGGCAAAGAGAAATAATGTCTGAGTAACAGGAATCAACGAAAGAGCAGGAGGCAACACAAATGGCATAAAAGACTATTTGCAGAAATAATAGCAGAAACTTTCCCAAGCATGGTAAAAGATACTGATGTGCAGGTAAATGAGGCATATAGCTATGATCAAAATAAAACCACACCCAGACTTGTAACAATCAAGATCTCAGATATCCAGCAAAAGAACAGAATATATAATAGTCTTCTAGAGAAAAGGAACAGATTGTATAAAGGAAAGCCCATTAAAATAACAGCAGACTTCTCAACACGAATCATGCAATCCAGAAGAACTTGCAGCGAAGTATTACAGGTTCTGAGACAAAACAGCTTCCAGTCCAGACTGATGTATTCTGCAAAACTATCCTTCAAATTCAGTAGCAAAATAAAATATTTCCATGACAAAAAACAACTGAAGAACTTCATGAGTGTGAAACCAATCCTATAAAAATACTAAAAGATATTCTAGACAGAGAAAAAACAGACCACCATCTCAAGAACAACAAAAGCAAGGGATGCTCAAGCAGAGCAAGCAATTAAACAAATGGCAAAAGTAGGAAACCATCAGCAAGTATAGCATGACAAGGAGAAGCCAACATATATTAGTTATAACCATTAATGTAAATGGCCTCAATTCACCAGTCAAAAGAAACACACTGGCAGAGTGGATGAAGAAACAAAATCCCACAATAAGCTATATATAGGAAACACAATTTACTCAAAAGGACATCCATAGACTGAAAGTCAAAGGATGGAAAACAATTCTCAACACAACAGGTTCCCAGATAAAAGCAGGGGTAGCTATTATGTTCGCAGACAATGTAAACTTCAAACGAAAATGATCAAAAGAGATGAAGGAGGTCACTACATACTAGTTAGGGGAAAACTGCAAGAGGAAGAGATAACAATCCTGAAAATGTATGCACCAAATATTGGAGCACCAAACTGTGTAAGTCAAATCTTAATGGACATGAAAAACTACACACCCCTTTGATGCAAAGAGACAGGTTAAGTAGACAAAACATCAGCAAAGAAATAATAGACTTGAACCAAATCTGTGAACAAATGGACTTAGTAGATATATACAGAGTGTTCCACCCACAACATCAAAATACTCATTTTTCTGAGCCGCACATGGGACTTTCTTGAAAACAGATCATATTCTAGTGCATAGAGCATATGTATCTAAATGCAAACAAATTGAAATTATCCCATGCATATTATCTGACCAAAGTGCAAAGAAATTGGAAATTAGTGACAAGAGGAACTCGTAAAACTCCATAAACACTTAGACAACAACCTGATAAACAACCAATGGTTAACAGAATAAAGTAAAGAGGACATTAAAAAATACCTTCAAACGAATGAAAATGCAAATACAAACTACCAGAATCAGTGGGACGCAATGAAAGCAGTTCCTAGGGAAAATTTATAGCATTGAACTCACACATAAGGGAAACAGAGAGAGAACAACTAAATAACCTAACGCTGCACCTCAAACTTTCAGAAAAAGAACAAGTCAAGCCCAAAGCCCAAAGAAGAGAGGGGATTATAAACATCAGGGAAGAAATTAATGCAATTGTAACAAAGAAAACACTACAATCAATAAATGAATCAAAGAGTTGGTTCTTTGAAAGAATAAATAAAACTGATAAACCCCTAGCTAACCTTATCAAAAAAAGACAGGAAAAACTCAAATTCATGCAATAAGGAATGAAAAGGATGCAATCACTACAGATCCTACAGAAATTTAAAAAATCATTAATATTTACTTTGAAAATCTTTGCTCCCACAGGATAGAAAACTCAGAAGAAATGGACAGATTCCTAGATATAAAAATCCTGAACAACCCAATATCAATTAATGAGATTGAAAATGTCATTAAAAACTTACCTACAGAGAAAAGTCCAGGCCCTGATGGATTCACAGTAGACTTCTATAAAACATTCAGTGAAGATTTAATGCCAACATTCTTCAAACTCTTCAATGAAATTGTAAAGGAAGCAATTCTCCCTAACTCATTTCTGGAGGCAAGCATTATACTTATACTAAAACCTGAGAAAGACCCAAGCAAGAAAGAGAACTATAGAACAATCTCCCTAAGGAACATAGATGCAAAGATACTATAAAATACTAGCAAATACAATGCAGTGAATTATAAGGAAAATTATACACCATGACCAGGTTGGATTTATTCCACGAGTGCAGGGATGGTTCAATATTCGCAAATCAATTTCTGTAATACATCATATCAATAGAGCCAAAGACATGATTATGTCAATAGATGCAGAAAAATCTTTTGACAGTGCCCAACATGTATTCATGTTAAAAGCCCTAGAGAAAATAGGAATAGATGGCCTTTACCTCAACCTGATCAGAGCCATCTATGACAAACCAGGAGTTAACATCATACTAAAGGGACAAAAGCTGAAAGCTTTCACTTTAAAGTCAGGAACGAGACAAGGATGTCCACTGTCACCACTCCTATTCAACATAGCTCTGGAAGCATTAGACAGAGCAATTAGACAAGAGAGAGAAATAAAAGGAAGAAGAATAGGAAAGGAAGAAGTAAAACTATTACTATTTTGCAGATGACATGATACTTTACACGGGAGACTCCAAACACTGCACAAGAAGACTCCTTCAATTAATTGACAAATTCAGCAGTGTAGCTGGATACAAAGTTAATGCTCTAAAATCATAGCATTCCTGTACACAAACAACGAACAGGCTCAGAGAGATATTAAGGAAACCATACATTTCACAATAGCAACCAAGAAATTGAAATATTTAGGAATCAATCTAGAACAGAAGTTCTATTCAATGAAAACTATAGTAGCCTGAAAAAAGAGATCAATGAGGATTTCAATAAATGGAAAAATATTCATGATCATGGATAGGAAGAGCCAACATTGTGAAAATGGCCATACTACCAAAATTGGTGTAAAGATTCAGTGCAATTCCCATTAAACTACCATTAGCATACTTCACAGATGTAAAGAAAACATTTCTTAAACTCATCCGGAACCAGAAGAGACTCAGAATAGAAGGAGAATTCCTGGGCAACAAAGACAAGTCAGGTGGATTCACAATCCCTGACCTGAAAGTGTACTACAAAGCTACTGTAATAAAATCAACCTGGTACTGCCTAAAAAACAGACCTGAGGATCAATGGAACAGACTGGAAGATGCAGCCACAACCGCAAACAGTCAGCCACCTAATATTTGACAAAGGTGCCAAACAAGCTTACTGGAAGAAAGCGAACCTCCTTAATAAATGGTACTGGAAAGATTAGCTTGCCACATGCCAAAGACTGAAAACAGACCAAGTCTATCAGCATGCACGAAACTCAAGTCAAAATGGATCACAGATCTCAATATTAAAACAAAAATACTATATCTATTGGAAGAGAAAGTAGGTAAAAACCTTGCAGACATTGGAGTAGGCAGAGAGTTCATAAACAAAAATCAAACCACAAGGGAAAAACTTAAAGAATCAACAACTGGTACCTCATCTTACTGAAACTTTTTTGCACATCTAAAGAAATCACCAACAGAGTAAAAAGGAAACCCAAAAATTGGAAAAAATCCTAGCTGGCTGTCCTTCAGACAAAGGTCTTCCATCTAGAAAATATAAAGAATTAAAAAACATGAACCTCCCCACATTCAATGACCCAATCCTAAAATGGGCATCTGAGTTGAATACATACTGCTCAGATAAAGAAATACAAATGTCAAATAAATACATGAGAAAATGTTCTACATCATTAGCCATTGGGGAAATGCAAATTGAAACAACATTGAGATTTCACCTTACCCCTGTAAGAATGGCTATCCTTATGAAATCAACCAATAACAAAATGCTGATGAGCCTGTGGAAGAACAGGAACTCTTCTTCACTGCTGATGGGAATGCAGACTGGGGTGAAACTACTGTGGAAATCGGTTTGGAGATTCCTCAGCAAACTAGGTCTAGAGGTCCCATTCAACCCAGGTATTTCCTTTCTGGGTATTTTCCCAGAAAATCTGAAAACATCATATCGCAGCAATACATGTGTACCCATGTTTATTGTAGCACAATTTGTGATGGCTCCATCGTGGAAGCAAACCAAATGTCCATGCACTAAGCACTGGATAGAAAAAGGTGGAATTTTCATAGAATGCAGTATTTACTCAGCTATAAAGACAATCTTGAAGCTTTTATAGGTAAATGGTCACAACTAGACACCATACTCATAAGTGAAATAAATGAGGTGCATGCATAAGCAATATATTGCATCACTGGTGAAGAAACCTGAAAGTCTGAATATAAATTAGGAGATACGATAAACAGTGTGAAATGAAAGGAAACTGCTCAAACGTAGGGAGCAGCTGTGATGCAGAGAGGGGGTAAAGGAAGCATGAGATAATTATGTATGTATGTATCTATGTGCAGGATGGCTAATATTGTTGTATTACTGACTTATGTCACTTTATTATAAGGAACAGTTAATGATTAGTTGTTTGATCCATCTTGCATGTTTATATTTGTTTTCCTGAGTCTACACTTCGAAGTTATCAATATGTAAAATAACAACCATTGTTAATTACCTGTCACTTTGTCTTTAATTCAGTTCTGATTGTACTATTCTTGTGCTAATTTGTAAGTGGCTGTCTGTTTGTTAATATGTTTTCCTTCTCTTATTTTTAAAAATAAAAAAACTAAAAAAAATAAAGCCCAAAGAAAACAGGAAGTTATAAAGCCCAGGGCAGAAATTAACACATTGGTGACTTTAAAAAAACACAATTAATGAATCAAAGAGTTGGTTCTTTGAAAGCATAAATGAAATAAACCTCTAGCCAACCTTATCAAAAAAGGAAAGGAAAAACTGAAATACATGCAATAAGGAATGAAAGGGTGAAATCAGTACAGCTTCTGCAGAAATTAGGAAGATCATCAATACGTACTTTGAAAATCTTTACACTCATAGGACGGAAAACACAGAGGAAACTGATAGATTTCTAGATTTGGAGGAGTTACCAAAGCTTAATGCAGAAGATATAAAAATCCTGAATAAGTCAATATAGGCCAGTGAAATTGAGAATGAAATAAAAACTTGCCCATTAAGAAAATCCCACGTCCTAATGGATTCACTGCTGAATTCTAATGGAAACTTAGAGAGGATTTAACACCAACCCTTCTCAAACTGTTTAATGAATTTGAAAGGGAAGGAATTCACCCCAACTCATTTCTAGAGTCAAGTATTATCCTGACACAAAAACCAGAGAATGACCCAACCAAAAAAGGAAAACTAGAGACCAATCTCCCTAATGAATATAGATTGAAAAATTCGTAATAAAATACTAGCAAACAGAATACAATAAATCATCATGAGGAATGCACACCATGGCCAAGTGGGATTCATCCCAGGAATGCAGGAATGGTTCATATATGCAAATCAATTAATATAATACACCATGTCAATAGAGCCAAAGACAAAAATCACATGATCATCTCAATAAATGCAGAAAAAACTTTCAAAAAATTCTAAAACTCATTCTTGATAAAAAAAAAAAAAACCTACAGAAAATAGGAATAGCTGGCCTTTACCTCAACCTGATCAAAGCCATCTAGGAAAAACCAACAGCTAACCTCATTCTAAATCACCAAAAACTGAAAGCTTTCACTCTAAAATCAGGAACAAGGATGTTGACTGTCACCACTCCTATTCAAAATAGTTCTGGAAATATTAGCTAAAGCAATTAGACAAGTGAGACAAAAGGAACAAGGACATGAAAGGAAGTAGTAAAATTATCATTATTCACAGATATCATGATACTGTACATAGAAGACCTCCAAAACCTCACCAAAAGGATTATGGATTTAATAACCAAATTCACTAGCACAGCTGAGTACAAAATTAACCCTTAAAAAATCAACAGCATTTCTGTATACAAGCAAGAAATAGACTGAGAGAGAAATTATGGAAACCACATCTTTCACAATAGCATCTAAAACGATGAAACACATAGGAATCAAGCTAGTAAAAGAAGTAAAAGATCTATACAGTGAAAATTATACTGCTCTGAAAAAAATCAAAAAGGGTATCAGAAAATGAAAAGATATTCCTTGCTCATGGATAGTGTTATGGTCCTAATATAAGCATGTCTTTGTGTCTGGAAACTGGTTTAAGGAAATGTGTCTTGTTGCCAAGTTGACAAGGGGTGGAATGTTATGGTTGATACATTGTGTCAACTTAGGGAGTCTAGAGGTTTGGATGAGGAAGCAAGGGTGCTTACTTTGTAAACATCCTGAGCCTGTGGAAGAGGAGGGCATGGGCATTGTGTGAGAGCTACGGGCCCCTTGGGTGGGGGTAGGCTGTTTACAAGGTAAGGGAGAAAAAGACGCTGCTTGCAGCCATTCCTCCCTTTTGCTCTTGGGGGTTTTCCTTTGCTGCCATGAACATTTGTCCTCTCCCATGTGCTACTCTGCCTCAGAACCAGCCAAGTATGGAATGAAACCTCCACAAACTGTAAGCTAAATAAATCTTTCCTTCCTCAACATTGGGCGTTGGGTATTTTGTCTCAGCAATGAAAGAAAAGTAACCAAGACAGATAGGAAGAACTAACACTGTGAAAATGGCCATGCTCCCAAAATTGTTGCACAGATTCAATGCAATTCCAATTAACATACCATTAGTGTTCCTCATAGATTTAGAGAAAACATTCCTCAAATTCATCTGGAACCAGAAGAGGCCTAGAATAACAAAAGCAATCCTGGGAAACAAAGGAAAGGCAGGAGGCGTCACTATTCCTAACTCAAAATCATACTACAAAACTACTGTGATAAAATCAGCATGGTGTTGGCAAAAAAACAGATGGGAAGATCAATAGAACACATCAGAAGATGCAGGCACAACCACAGATACACTCAGCCACCTTATTTGACAAGGGAGCCAAACACGTTCCCTGGAGGAAAGATAGCCTCTTTCATAAATGGAGCTGGAAAAACTGGCTTTCCACATGCTGAAGGTTAAAACTAGACCCATGTCTTTTACTATGCACTGAAATAAAATAAAATGGATCAAAGATCTAAATATTAAGACAGAAACACTAAATCTATTAGAAGAGAAAGTAGGCAAAAATCTTCAAGATATAGGGGTAGGCAGAGAGTTCATGAACAAAAACCAAACTGCATGGAAAATACTTCAAAGAATCAACAACTGGGATCTCATCTTCTTGAAAAGTTTTTGCATATCAAAAGAAATCACCAAGAGAGTAAAAAGAAAACCCATGAATTGGGAAAAACTATTAGCCAACTGCCCCTCAGACAAAGGATTTCTATTAAGGACAGATAAAGAATGTAAAAAATCAGACCCCCAAAATTCAAAGACCCAGTCCAAAAATGGGCATCTGAGATGAATACACACTTCTTAGATGAAGAAATACTAATAGAAAAACATACATGAAAAAATGTTCAACATTACTCTTTTGAGAAGTACAAATTAAAACAACACTAAGATTCCACTCACCTCAGAAAGAATGGCTATCATGCTGAAATCAATCAATAACAAATGCTGGAGAGGCTGTGGGGAAAAAGGAACCCTACTCCACTGCTGGTGGGAGTGTAGATTGGTGAAACTAATGTGGAAATCAGTTTGGAGATACCTCACAAAACTAGGATTGGAAGTCCCACTTCACCCTGCTATTCACCTTCTGGGTATTTTCCTAGAAGAATTAAGAACATCACACCACAGTGATACATGTGCACCCATGTTTATGAGTGTGCACTCAAGTTGTTATAGCTACATCTTGGAAACAACACAAATGCCCATCAGCTGAAGAATGGATAAAAAAGATGTGGCACTTTTATACAATGGATTATTACTCAGCTAAAAAAAAAGAAATTTAAGGCCTTTGTAGGTAGATGGATGCAACTAGAGACCATACTCATAAGTGAAATAAATTGTTCACACATGTGTAAACAACATATTGCTTCCCTGGTGCGTAACCTGAAAGAGTAACTCTCAAAATGTACAATAGGTGATATTGTTATGGCAAAATTGGGCTGAATTCTGCAGGTGATCAAAGACTCTATTAGAACAAACAAGGTTTTATTGATTTCAGACCAGTCACCATACATCCCCTGAGTATGTCAGGGAGGTAGGGCCCTTAACTGCCTTTATTCCCACCTTATATACATTTTTGGTGTCCATGGTAACAGATTGGAATGTTGTAGGCCTGACCACAGTTGTTTCCTTGTGCCGATCAGGCTCTGGTCTGTTCTATATGTCCCCCTTTAGATAACCATACATTTTCTTTATGGTTATAATGTTTACCTAAGGCCAGGGAAGGGATGAAATAACCCAGGCAAGGTTTGTCTTTGGTAAAGCATTCCAACACAAAGTCAGGACTGCAAAGTTAACTCTTTACAACCCCTCCAGGATGTTTCTCAAGACATATTTTGAGGCTTGCACTAAGACTAGAATTAGTCTATCTTAAAATGATATGCTAAGAGTCGATGTCCCTTACAGTATGAAAGGGAAAGACATTGCTCAAAGGAAGGACCAACTAGGATGAAGGAAAGAAGAAAGGCAAAAAAAATACATATACATATATGGATAGTGGGATAACTGTGCTGCTGATGTCTGGTAGTATATCGAAAGGAACAGTTAATGCTTAAAATTTTTTGTGTTCTGACCAATTTTGCATGCTTATATCTGGTAATCTGACAAACTGATTTGAAGATAACAATATGCGAGGGAACAACCATTGGTGAATTCCTACCATCTTGTCTAGTGTAACTCTGTGTTATCTCTAAAGCTTTATCTAATAATTACTTTTTACTCTGTTTAATGGTTTGAACAATCTTCCATTCTTGCATCTGGTAATCTGAGCAACATAGTTGAAGATAACAATATGTAACATAACAACCACTGTTAATTCCTATCACTTTGTTTTAAAACCCTGTATCACTTTTTTTTTAATTTAAAAAAAAAATAAAAGTACAAAAACATAAGAACAAACAGACACCAGGTAGCACAAAAAAACAGTACAGTCACAACTAATCTACAGACAAGGTGACATGGTCCCAATAGTGGTCATTGCTTTATCCATTGATATCTTCGAAGTGTAAATATATGAACCATATACAGACACGCAAATTTAGTCATACAATTAATCTTCTCAACAACAGAAACAATACAAAAACCAAAAATCCAAAGACAAAAAACAAAACAGGCAAACAAGAACAACAACAAAAAAAAAACACCAATAGTTGCTGCTTTGTATATTGATATCTTCGAAGTGTGTGTTCAGGATAACACATACAGACATACAAGATTGATCAAATAACCCGTCATCAATTATTCCTTAGCATTGAATGATATAATACAATACTAGAACCATGTTAGCCCTCCTGCTTATATGTATATTCATATATACATACATACGTTTTTCTCTCTTTCTTTTCTCCTTTCCCTCGTCCCATCTGTTCTTTGTTTTAGAACAGATTTCCTTCATGATTCTTACTTTATATTCCCACGCTTGGGTTCTTACACCAGTGATACAATACGTTGCCTGCACATGTATCGCTGATTTATTTCACTTATGAGTATGGACTCCAGTTTTGACCCCTTGCCTACAAAGTCCCCAAAACTGTCTTTCTTTATAGCTGAATAATATTCCATTATATAGAAATGCCACAATTTTTTAATCCAGTCTTCTGTGGATGGGCACTTGGGTTGCTTCCACATTTTAGCTATTACAAATTGCGCTGCTATAAACATGGGTGCACATATGTCAGAGTGATATGATGTTTTCAGATCTTCTGGGAAAATACCTAGAAGAGGAATAGCTGGTTTCAATGGAACCTCTAGACCTAGTTTGCGGAGAAATCTCCAAACGGCTGTCCACAGTGGTTGCACCAGTCTGCATTCCCACCAGCAGTGTAATAGAGTCCCTATTTCTCCACAGCCTCGCCAGCATCTGTTATTGGATGACTTTTTCATACTGGCCAGTCTTACTGGGGTGAGATGAAATCTCGATGTTGTTTTTATTTGCATTTCTCGAATGACTAAGGAT
>PVLD010019823.1:8613-30181 GCA_004027595.1 Dinomys branickii
CTCCTCCTCCTCCTCCTTCTCCTTCTCCTTCTCCTCTTCCTTCTTTTATTCTTCATCATCTTCATTTTGAGAGTCTTACTGAGCTGGTGATTTCCTTAGACTGTACTCAGATTTGTGGTTCCCCTACCCCAGCTCCCATAGTCCTGAAACTACAGGTATCTGCCCCCATACCCAGCTGGATTTGCTACCCTTTAAATGGCCATGTAGCAATGGTAAGAAATATTATTTTAAATATACTTTCATGTATGATGTTTTATTATTTAAGATTAATTCTTTGATACATGTTACAAATTCTCTTTCCTAGGATGCCATTTCAGAAAAACCATTTGGCCATTTATTTTTCTGTGTGTAAGTCTTAGTTTTAATTATTCAAATTTATTAATCTTGGGGGTTGGAAATATAGCTCAGCAGTACAGGGCCTACCTGGGAAGTATAAGATCCTGAATTCGATTTCCAGTGCCCCTCCAAAAAATTTATTAATTTCTTCCTTTTCAGTGTCTGAGTTCTGTAGCAAGATTTACAATGCCTCCCCTCAGCAGTCCATTTTAAATTTCTACTGTGTTACCATTTAGTACCTCTTGTGACTTTCTTCTTTGGCCACATGTTTAATAATTATGTTCCCTACTTGCTGAGTGGATGTGGGGAATCTAGTGAACACACACACACACAAACACACACACACACATGTGCAAGAACACATACACACACACAAAGTAATATAAATAAGGTAAAAAATAAAATGAAGGTAAGTAACATAAGTAGAAATTCATAGTTGGGGAGGACTGCACACATGTGCGTGCACACACACACACACACACACACACACACACACACACACTCCATGTAGAATACACGTTGGGATAAGTTGTTAGGTAGAGAGCTAACTTTATTTTTCCAGATGCTTTTCCTGACTTGTTCTAAGCCATGTGTTGCATACTCTATCTTTTTCATGCTAATACGAAATGACAGATATATTCTTAAAACCAGGCTTTCATGCAAGATAATTTTCAAATAAGCCCCCATCTTACCATTGCCTCCCAGCAATAAATGAGTCCTTATATATCTTTAAAGTTCCTGTCTTCTCTATCTCCTAGTCTTACACATCTGCGTGACAGTCATTGCTGTGGACCCCCTGGAATATGCCTACCATCACCTCCTCATCAGGAGCAGGCTAGGGAAGAAACTACATGAGTTGTTGACCTCAGAAATCAGCTTCAGCAGTGTAGGGTTGATACAATATATTTGGGAAAGGCTGCCTTAACTGTGTGAATTTATTTTGTCTATGAACTCATTCCAGTCAGTGTGCTCTGAAAGATGGTGTCGTAGTCAGGTTTTGCAAGGGAAACAATACAGGACACATAATTTATAGGATTATTTTCTAATAGTTACCCAGAGTCAAGTTCAAGACTGCAGGAGATCTGTCCATACATTAAAGACCTAAGGAATCCAGCTGAGGGCCTGGGTCCCACGGCAATGTCCTGCATGAGTCCAGCTGAAAACCTAGAGCCCACCCATCACAATGCTTCTCACAAATCCAGCTGGAGGCCTACAGCCCACGAGAATGTCTCTTGAGAGTCTGTTTCACAGATCTGTGCTGGGAAGGCCCAAAGGTCAGTTGTAGAAGCTAAAAAGTGTGCCAGTGGGATGAAGGATCTGTGCCAGCAGGCTGAGCAATGTGCGCTGGAGCCAGGAAGTGAGACTCAAAATAAGGACCGGAGCTCCTCCAAAAAGTACCACAGCCATCCTCAGCGACACTGAGGTCCTGAGCTCCTCAGATGCTGAGCACAGCCAGGTCCACATCAGGAAAACCGGCATGACCAGCTTCTTCTGGACACTGAACAGTGCCCCATCGTTCCCGCTAGAGCTTTGAAGTGACGGAACAGATCTGCCCCAGAGTGAACCATGGCCATTCTCCACAAGAACAAGGCCCTGGGCTCCTCCAGCGATGAGAACAGCTGAGTTCTTCAGGAAAGCAAGCGTGATGAACTCCTCCAGGAAACCAACAGCACCAGGAGAGCCAACAGCTTCTCTTCTTTCTCTTCAGTTCTCCTTTTTATTTTGTTGGTAACGATCTTTAGGTGGGCCTCCCTGACCCAGCACCGGGCTGGCTTAGTTCACCTGGGTGTTACAAGCTGACTACCAGTTGTCATTCCCCCACAGGTGGTAAAGAAGTCTGTGTTCCTAAAAGGATAGCCACTGAATGTAGCCTTCATGCGAGGATGGCTGTCCAATTTCCTTCTGACAATGGAACAAGATTCATTTCTTTGCAATGACTCGGAATTTTAACCTACTGACAAGCCATGTGAAACACAGTGTTGTGTGCTGACAGAAGAGAATGGCCGGGAGGTGAGACAGCCAGGTTTCCGGTCCTGATCAGACCCAAGTGTTAGATCAACTTGATTTGTCTCAGGTTCCTTCAGCATCTATAAGAAGGCAGTTGGCCTATATGCCTCTTAGCTTCCAGCTAAGTATAAGTCTATGATTCTGTTATACTTTGGTCTTTCTGCTTGTTAATTTAAAATGTTTCCACAGATAAGTCCTTTCTGTGTGCCAAAAATCAGTGATCGAAGATGAATAAGACAATTAATTTGTTATAAACAATCGGTATGTTATGAACATTATAAAAGGAATGAATATATTTGGTAAGAGGAAAAAGATTTATATGCTCCGAAGAGAAACCAGAGTCCTGAACAAGTGTAGTTGGAAGAAGGAAGAAGAATAGAATAGATCAGTGCGATTGGGATGGAGATAATGCCTGCCTCTCTCTTCCAAATCGGAATGCCAGCTTTGTGATGTACTGTGACTGCACATCAGGTTTATTCTAATGATTCTGCTCAATCTTAAGGACTCCTGGGTTTGTATGGGACCGACATACTTAACAGAGATCCTTATTCCAGTGATGGCATTTTGAGTCATTGTAGGGTTTTTTCAAGACCTTCACTTGAGATTAACTCATGACAATATTTTCATGCTCTGCCCCTTCAGTAGCCTAGAAACAAACTGAGCCATTGAGGCCATCTCTTCCTATTAAAACAAGCTGACCCTTCTCTGTGACGGTTTCTTCACTGACATTCTCATCCCAGGTAATTCATAGATGCTGTGCAAGGGAAATACGTTTAAGACACGTTGAATCAATGAGTTGCTTAGGAGAAGTTTTGGCTAGGATGAAGGAAGGTAGGAAAAGAAACATTTTGGGGAGAAAACTTGTCTTCTCAAAGTTCAAGATGAAAAAAAAACCCACCCAACATCCTGGGAAAGAAGGATCAGTTGGTGCCTTGAATGTCGGAAAAAAATTGACAGTTTGAGGGATGGAGGCCCATGGCAGTTTGCCCAGCTGGAGACAAGTACAGAAAGATGTTGAGATGCTTTCCGTGGGAGGGTCAGCTCGCGAGACCTGAGGAAGTGGTGCTGGGACACAGCTTTAGAAGGGGCACCAGGGCACGAACTGGTCTATGTGCACATGGCATGGTGAACTTCTGGTATTTGGGACTAAGCACAGAGTTCACTCTATGTCATCTTTATCCTGTATGCTTACTTTTTCAAGGGTCTAAGAAAAAATGCCCATTTATTTTTTTATCCAGTAAGAATTAATAGATAAGGAATTTGAAAATACCTACCTTGGACATTTTGAAAGTGTGAAAATAGTGAGAAAAAGCTATTTATACTAAGATATAATTCTTTCCCTCACCTACTTAGTGTAATAATCTCTAGAGGCAGTTTTTGAGAAGAATGTCGTTTTAGATACTTGCCATGATGGCAGATGGGGAACCGTGTGTTCTCCAGGGCAGAGCTATAAATGTAACTTTGGCAGCCCATTGTATACTAAAGTCAAGGGCTATTTCAGTGGACTAGCTCTCTCATTGGGCTGAATAAAATTAAAACAATACACAGTGCTGGGTAAGGAAGCAGTGAAATTGGCCTTGAGTCAAGCAGAGGAAAGGACTTTAAGAGAAAAGGAATTGATATGACAATCTTATTCTATGAGTTCTCAACTAGGTTCTACTTCTGTAGTTTCTCAAAACATTTAGACAGTATTTTCAAGTAATATCTTGTTACACATTCAAATTTACCGTGTAACCCAAACTTCAAGTCCAAAACCAATGTATTTAAATAGTTTTATGGTGCTATATGTATGCAATAACCAACTCTCAAAAGGAAAGCTCTGTTAGGAGTAAATATCCTTAGTATCCTGTGTGTGGCTTGCATTGAGAGAGATTCAGTAAAAGTTTGTGGCTGATGGTGAGCCCAGTGCAAAGAATTCCACATTAAGTCATAATTGCCTTTGTGTTGGGAGCTTATGTGTCAAAGGGTGAAATCAGGCAGAGCAGAGAGTAAGTGTGTCCTGTAATAAGAGCAGAGCAACTTGTTATTTAAAACAGAACCACGGGAAGAATAGGATGACCTTGCTCTGATGTCTATCCTGGAGAAAATGTCGACAGTCGATCTGATGGAGAATCTGAGAGAAGAACTCACGTGTTTCATCTGCTTGGACTATTTCAGCAGCCCTGTGACCACCGAGTGCGGGCACAGCTTTTGTCTGATGTGCCTCCTCAAGAACTGGGAGGAGCATAGCACACCATTGTCCTGTCCTGAGTGCTGGCGGACACTGGGATGCCCTCATTTCCAGCCCAATGAGCGACTGGGGAGGCTGGCCAGCATCGGGAGGCAGCTCAGATCTCTGGTCCTGCAGAGCGAGGACAACTCAAGCAGCTGTGGGAGGATGGTGGCAGCCACCCGTGGGTTCTCTGACGACGAGCAGAGTGTCACAACTTTGTCAACTCCGAGTCATGGGACAGACAGGGTGCGTCTCTCAAGTGAGGCCAAGGAGCAGCACAAAGTAAGATGGGTCATCCAGCGTGAATCTCAGAACACAGATCCTGCCCCGCCCCTTACCTCCCTTATGTTCTCCATCGCTGACAATCATGGGGCCTTCTCGCCAGCCACCACAGCGAAACTTACGTGAATCTTGTTTTTCACTTTGCTTGAGAGTCCAAGTCATCTTGTAGTTATTGGTTTTGAGTGTGTCTTCAGGACCTTGTGTTCAGCCCAGGTGCCATACAGTTTGTTTCCATTGCAGGAAAAGCTCCAAGAAATCCTCAGTCTTTTGCGTAAGAAGAAGAAGGAAGCTCAAACTGTCCTGACCCATGAGAAGGAGAGAGTGATACTGTGTAAGGTCAGGGTCACTCTTGGTTTGGATCTTGCATGTGATTCTGTGAGGTGCAGGGTGCAGTCGTGATAACTTAATGAGATGTCAGGGGAAAGGTGACTTTTTCCCCCGGCCATGGTCCTGCACTGTGCACTTCCTTGCTGTGGGCTGCCAGCCTGTCCTTGCCCACCTGGGGTTCTCGCAACTCAGCTCAAATTACCCATCTCACACAGATTTATTTTTCCTTTCTTTGTGCACCTAAGATACCTCCATTATGCCTCTAATTATATTTATATAGTTATATTTGTATATTTAAAATACAAATTACATTTATAGACACATAGCATATGACGGAAATCAGTTTGTAAAAAGGAATATCACAAGTGTTTTGGGGGAAATAGAGAATGTGAATTAAAAAGAAACAGAAAGGAATATCAGCAAAATAACATTTGAATTATAACTGAACAAATGCCTAAAATTAGCCATCGATTTGGTTTTATGCTGCCTCACAGTGAAAAGGAAGAACCAAAGATTAGATATAAAAATGTGGGTGTCTGAGTCCCCTCATATAGTTTGAATGGTTAAGAATGACTATTTGTAATGTGTATTTTTATTTTTGGTATGTGATCCAATGTTTATTTTCATTAGCCAATATTCTTTAAATAAATACATTTTCATAATTTCTCTCATTGAATTTGGCTTTACTTTTTAATAAAAGTATTGATTATCAACAGTTGTATTTTTGTGTTTAGTTTTGGATTCTTCCAGTAGAATGACAGCTGATGGGAACAGACATTTTGGTTTTGTTTATTATCCTCCATAGCACACACCTTTCAAACCTTCAGACTCTTCACCCAGAGAGTCAATAGAAGATACATGTCAGAAGATAGGTGTCAGGTTTCAGGAAGGGTCACAATGGAACCATAGGACTTCGTAAGGATCAAAAAGCCCTGTGGGTTGGGCATGGAGGTTTCTTTTCCTAACTTTGTTGTTCTTTGTGTGTGTGTGTGTGTGTGTGTGTGTGTCCATGTGTGATGGCAGGAAGAGACAAAGACTTTCAAACAGGTCGTCGTCTCTGAGTACTTGAAGATGCACCAGTTCCTCAAGGAGGAGGAGCAGCTCCAGCTGCAGCTGCTCAACAAGGAGGAGAGAGAGAACCTGAAAAAACTGAGGGACAATGAAATCAAGCTGACCCAGCAAATCAGACACCTGAGCAAAATGATTGGGCAGATCGAGTTCACATATCAGAGCTCAAATTTAGACTCTTTTGAGGTGAGGCTAAAATTCATGAATTTATAGACAAATCAGGAGGAAAAACCTTTTAATTTATTCACCTGAAAAACTAACTTCTGCCCCAAAATTGGCATCTATGTCAATAAAGTTTTGAGAAGGAAGAGTGAGAAAAGAAAAAGGATGCCTATCCCAATCTGACCCAGGATGACCGTGATTCCTTCTGTGCCCTCCTCTCTGCAGCCTCAGCTTGGTCAAGTATTTTATTAAGCTTATTAACGAGAACTTACTATGTAGTGATGCATTAAACTGTCTCAAGGGCCTGATGAAGACAAGAACTGCTGTGATGTAGACGGGGCGTGACTGCCATCCCTGGGTGGGTGTACAGAAGTTCTTACCTGATAGTTCAGACCTACAACAGTGAGTTAACTGGTCAGACAGATAGCACCGTATTCGGCAGACCCTGGTGTCCTGTGTGCTGAGTGTACTTTACGCACCGCTTTTGCTCTCCTGCCTGTGCTGGCTACCGCATTCTTCAGGGCTTTTCAAACACAAGCATGGGGGCCATTTCCAACTTCCGGTCTGTTTCCTGGGCTGATTCCACAGGATTCTACTATTTTATTTATTGCCTTCTGTACAAATTCCTGTAACTAAACACAGGTTTTGGTTCAGCTTTCATTGGTTCGTTTTCCTTTGCTGATCTCTGGCTCCATCAGGCATTGGATAAGGAGACCATTATTTGTATCCTTTATTAATAACAGGTTCTCTCCACAAAGTGATGCTGTGAGAAAAAGAGCAAACTAGTTTCTAGTCATTGTGAAAAGTATAGCATGTTCACCAAACCATCCCTAGAAGAAATTGGCAACTTTTTCCCTGCCATGTAAGCTCACTCTCAAGGTGAACAAGGACCCTGAGAAAGGGATCCTGGGAACTTTGCGGGGGACTATGTCGAGTGTGTGCACATAGACATGTGGTGGAAATGAACAAGTGCTGGTAGTAAACGAAAGCTAACCTTCTTTCTTTTATACCCTTAGGAAGTGAGAGGAGCCCTAGGAAGGTAGGTTTCACTCTGAGTTCAGTGAAACGCAACTCTGGGGACTCTGGGGACCCGATGCTGATGGAAGCGTATGAGATGCGAGTGAGACTATTGATGGTGTGGGGTGGAATGAGATAGATTCTCAAGTTAGACCTTGTCATGTGGTCTGTGCCAAGGAGGGACTGAGGATCTCTGCTCTCTTACAGGAGTGAGTCATGGCTGCTTCAGTGTCCAGAAGCCACCACCACACAGCTGAGTCAGTGCCGCATCACTGGAATGAGGGAGATGCTAAGAAAATTCAGCAGTGAGTCAACCCCATGTGCTAAACCTACAGAGATTTCCCAAGTAACCTTTGTGTACATTAAGGGATGCATAGCTGAGCTCCTGGGCAGCAGCTTCTGACATAAAATATTCACCATCTGACAGTAGGCAGTCGATTAAGATATCATCAGCCAGCAGTAAACAGCAGACTGGGGTCACAGACAGTGTTGATGCCGCTGCAGTGATGCATGATTGATGTTCTAGCTGGCTTTGTTTTTGGTCCAAGAAGCCCTGGGCCTCATATACAGGCATGTGTGTGTGTGTGTGTGATGTTGTGCATCCTTGTTTTTGCACACATACGTCTCATGCAGAGCTTTCTGCGTTTTGAGCTCTGTTCCTGTTAGGATAAAAGCCGACTTACTGAAGTCCACTGAGGGAACATTCAAAAATGAGCTGTGTAGAAGGCTGCAGGTATTTAGACTGGCCAAAGCCAAGACAGACCAGTGTCAGTTCTCAGCTTGCAGCTCATCGCGCTGACAATCTGTATTCAAAGGAAAGCTGAATGAGCGTGGGACTCTAGGAATATTCAGTAAATGTTCACTATGTGCCCAGTGTTACATTATGGGGCTCAGAACCTACTTGCAAAGGTGCGTAAGACTAAAAATGTCTTGCTTTCACAGGATTTTTAGTAACAGTAAGGGGACAGACAATAGCTATGGTTCAGGTTTGGTTTATAAATGAAAGTTTGAACTTTTGTGATGGTGCACCTAATCTTACCTGGAGAGTCAGGGAAAGTGCGAGGCTTCTCATGTGTCCTCCTCCTAAGAAGGCAGGAGGGGAGGCTTCCCACTGGCTCCCAGTGTGCTTTGTTGAATTGTCACTGGGAGTTCCACTGCTGCATCTGCAAGTATATTAGTGCAGCATAACGGAAAATGTGCATTAGGAACTGCTGCTAAAATCCCTCATGACTCTGCGACCTTGATGAAGTCTCCCAGTCTTTAAAAACCTCGCTTTCTTGTCTGTATTAACTAGAGGAAATAAAGTTTGCAACAATTGGAGGCAACGCAGGGTGAATGTTCAGCACATTAGAAAGAGCACAGCGAATGATCACATCTTTGTATTTTCCTATCAAACTGAAGAATTAGAGTTGACCATGGCTGATGCGAACACCCACAGCAAAGGGCAGCCTCATGTGGATAAGTTGGCCTGAGTTCTAAAAATGTCTTGAAGACACAGCAACTTGCATTCCACCATTAGAGAGTCCTTTCTTCCTCTCAGGTTGACTAAATATCATTCACCACATACCTCTTTTCTGCTTCTGGTTGGAAGTTCACCCACTGCTTTGTGGAACAGTGCAAAATGTGCTCAGAGATTCTGTTTAACATAAAACCCACGCAACCCCCAATGCATTCACCTAATTTACACTTAAAGGATTGGACTAAGTCCCAAGAACCTAGTTTGAATTTCACATGTACAGGAACGTTCTCACAGGGGTCAAAGGAGGATTCACTCTTTTCTCCTTTTGCAGCAGAGATCACTCTGGACCCGGCCACAGCCAATGCATACCTTGTCTTGTCTCAGGATCTGAAAAGCGTGAGACACGGAGGGAGCAGACAGCAGCTACCGGACAACCCAGAACGGTTTGACCAGTCTGCAACTGTGCTCGGAGCACAGGTCTTCACCAGTGGGAGACATTACTGGGAGGTGGAAGTGGGTGATAAGACGGAGTGGGAAGTGGGTGTCTGCAAGGACTCAGTGAGCAGGAAGGGGAATCTCCCAAAGCCGCCTGGGGACCTTTTCTCACTTATAGGGTTAAAAATTGGAGAGGATTACAGTCTGTGGGTCTCCTCACCTTTGAAAGGGCAACATGTCCGAGAGCCTGTGCATAAGGTTGGTGTTTTCTTAGACTATGAGTGTGGACATATAGCCTTCTACAATGTGACGGACAAGTCCCTCATATACAGCTTCCCTCCGGCCCTTTTCCAGGATGCACTCAGGCCTATCTTTTCCCCTTGCCTCCCCAATGAAGGCACAAACACGGACCCTCTCACCATCTGCTCACTGAATAGCCACAACTGAGGGACATGTCCCCCAGCCTCTGTTGGGGGGGCGGGGGGCACAGCACGCCCAGATAACTGTTCATAAAGATGATGAATGCATGGCACATCTTTGCATCAGGCTATCTGAAGGAGAACTTCCCCTTACCCCAAGACTTCCATTAGAAATCAAGTTAAACATCAGTCAGAGAGAGCTGACCACATCCTATGTCCCCAGCCAAGCTCTCCATCTAGACTGCCCCATGTATTTGCCGATCATTCCAAATAGACCTGGAAATAGTCCTTATTATCCTGAACCCTATTCTCAGAGGCCAGTTTTATAAATATATGTCATTTTCTCAAGTGAATTCATTTATTTGACTCACAGACGATGCAGTTTGAATGTGTTTTTGTCCTGTGTGCAGAGATCTGTATGTGGGGACCATTTCAAATCTCATTCTTTTTTGAAAATCAATATTCAGCTTTAATAAATACAGAAATTTAAAAAATAGTGTAAGTAGTGGGTTAGAGATATCAGCATTCTCAGTTGAATAGGCATGATTGCAACAGGTATTCATTTCTATTTTCTAAAATTATTTACCATCTTAATTTACAAAAGAATAAATTTTCCAATCTCCTCATTCTCAGTGGTGGCCAGTCCCTACAGATGTGCTCCTTTTTCCTTTTTTCCTGTACTGGGGCTTTCACCCAAGGCCTCGGTACTGCACTTCATTGCCAGCTCTTTTCAGTTTTTTAATTTTGAGATAATGTTTTGGTAAATCACTGTTTTCCAGGGTAGCTCAAACTTCCCTCCTCCTGCCTCAGTATCCCAGAGAGAATGCGTGCTCTCTCTCTCTCTCTCTCTCTCTCGCTCTCTCTCTCTCGCTCTCTCTCTCTCTCTCTCTCTCTCCCTCCCTCTGAAATTCTACCTTGCTCACATTGCAGAATGTCACCAATCGCAGAGGGTGCCCTGTTATTTCCCTTTAGTACACTTAAGTCAATGTCATAAAACAGACAACTAAAATTTTCAGGAAAGTAAAGTTTACCACAGGATTTTATCTATAAATTGTAGACTAGACTGGGGGGAAATTGAGGATCAAACTTCTTAAACTACACCTAGTGCCGGAAGTGGAAGTCAGTAAGGAGCAGTGCTCACTTTAGGGCTTGTGTCCACTCTTCTCTTTGATCTAGCCCTGCTGTTCTTTCAACTTGTTCATTTCAACCTTGCATCTTCAAAGGCGAGGAAGCAGATATCAACTAGGCTTAAAATCTTAGAAAAAATCCTCTTCTGAGGATTTGCATATTTACCATTCTATCGCACACACTTAGAATGAGAGATCTGTAGGGTAGGGGAAGCTACACATGCTCTTCTGATGATTTGTTTCTCTTTATTATTTTATTGATACATTTTTGTTTCTTCATTGCTTATATCCAAAAGCTAAGAAACAAATCATAAAAAGCAAACACCATTTGGTATATATCTTCATTGATTACAAAATACAACAATTTTTGTTGGTAAATGAATATAAAAGCAATAAATTTTAATGTACTGTACATTACATTTCATTTTAATAGGTCATAGAACCCTTTATTTTCTTCTTCTTTGTCGTCAAAGAGTTGATATTGTCAAGCAAACAAGCCTGCACACCCCGCCGCTGCAATGTTATCCTGAAGGACTCTGCTGCCCTGTGGTCTACACTGGGCCTGTCACAGGATGTGTGAGAAAGAGTAAATCTATATTCCTTGTCACTGTCCGAGTTTATATAACAACCACGGAAAGTTTGTGGGAAAAATTTCCTTTTAGGTTTCTAAAAATAGAAACCAAGCCGAGCAGACATGCTGAGGAGGAAGCAGAGCATCCCCAACGGAAACCTGAGAGCTGCCTGCTGCTGTTGCCCAGCGCCGTCCAAGGGCCTTGCCTCCCTGCTTAGCACTGTGAAGAATGGCGTTCCCTTAGGATGAATGGTGTTCCATGCGGGGCCTGCCACCACCTCTGCAGCTAGCGCCTCCTCTTCCCCTTTTAACTACTGGTCTTCTCCCCCACTCCCATCTTCCACCATTTCTGATTTGATGGTAGGTTCTCCAGGAGACAGTAGCTTATAAGTGTCTTCTTACTGAGTGGATAAGAGCAAAGTCATGGCCATTTTCTTCTGCACTTCTCCAACGCTAGCTGGAAGGAGGGAGGCATCTAGTACAGAGGATCGAGAACACCAAGTGCTCTTCTCTATTGCATTACTGTTGGACTACTTTCCTTGTTTTTGATGTTTTTGCCCTAGTGTATCTTAAATGTAAGCAGCATTCCTCTCTGAAATCTAACTTACCAATAAAAGGTAAGTTTTCAGGGAAGATCTCTGCTTTCCTACTCGGATTATCTCCAGGTGCTTCTGCCGCAAGGACAGAACTTCAACCTGTCTTGCTTAGAAAGCTTTGGTGACTTCTATGCTTGGATTACTTTACAAGTCCCTTTTGCACTATTTTAACTCAAGAATGTGCTTCATCCACTCTTGGGTTTGTCCCACAAAGTAAGGAAATGAAAAAGTCTTGAAGTATGCATGGGATAAAACAAATAATGCTTATATTATCTTTATTGTATCTTTGTAATCTTTGGTTTCTTTTATTTTTATTGGTACATGTTTGCAGTATAACTTTATTCATATTAGATATTTTTTGAAAATATGACATCTCTAAATACACAAGTGTATATCCTTTAAGAATTAGCACATTTTGTAAATTATGTTTTTCATACCTGATAAAAAATCATAGGATATTATCTAATAAATACTTGTTAAAATTTTTCTGCTTGTCCTTGTAATGTTCCTTATAGTCTTTTTTTTTTTTTTTGGTCTTCCAGCATGCGAAAATAATATAGGGGCAGGTATTGAATTTAATTGTATTGGAAAATACGATGTTTTAATGGAACTAATATTTCACTATATAATGTTTCCTAATTTATTTAATCATTTCCCTGCTGTGGAAAATTTAGATTGCTTTCCGTTTGTAGCTATTATAAATGACACTGTGATGAACACCAGTGTACATAAACCTTTGGGATGTATCTCTAATTATTTCCCAAGTATATCTCCTCCAGGCAGGAAAGTGCCCTGCCGGCTCTGTGGCTGCACACACATAGTTTTCGCATTTCCTTACAGAAATTCTACCTGCCCAGCAGGTACTCCCAAAAGTTCTCCTCTTGTCGGAGTGGCAGACACACTAGCTTTGAGACAAATGAAAGAACTTATTCTCCACTGTGCTGTGGTTTTGCAAGAAGTGATGCAATTATAATCCAAAATTTTATCCTGGAAAGACCTAGACTAGTCTTTGGGTTTGGAAATCAGTCAGTTTGAATGCTTGACTTCACCCTAAACTAACGTTCAACTTCCACATGCAGTATTATTTGAACTCTTATAGCTTTAGCTATTTCAAAAATGTAGGCTATATTTACTTGCTTGCTGATCGTGTGAGAAAACATAAAAGCAATTCATGCGTGGAGAATGATGAATTTTTGTTAGTTTTCCCTTCCCTTTAAAGAATCCTTTTGTAATTATTCCAAAAGAGGACAGTTTGTATGGAGTGTGGAAAATGCAGGCACCCAAATCTCTGAAATATTTTCAGAAAAGTGTTTCTATATGAGCAAGAGAAGCCTTAACACAAAATCCAGGTAGAGAAAAGGAAATACCTAGTTGGGTTATTTTCTCATGGGAGTCCTTTAGACTTCATGCCTATGAATTGCCCTTCACTGAATTAAAAAAGTTATATAATAAAGATTAAATGAAATTGAAAACTTTTAAAGTGGTAACCTTACTTTTTATTCTTCCAGTCATGGGAATCGAATACCTTTGGCTGTGGGCTGCTAGGATAGGGTGTGGACTTTGCTAAGCATCCGCTGTGCGGCTACTTGAAGCACCGAAAGCACAGGGACAGGCTGATGTAGTTTGTGTGACCACCGTGCTTCCTTGGTGGTGTTCAAGTAAATTAGGATGTCCTGAGATATGACTCCATCAGCCTTGCTAGGATATTGCTTGTGATGGTCACTACCAGCTCTGAGCACTGCCGTTTGGCAGAAAGAACCAGAGAGAGGGGTTGAGGGCTAGACAAGGATTTCTCCTTGACAGCTCACTGGTTGGGTCAAGGCTCTGTGAGGCCTGAGACTTAGGAGTTTTATTTAAGAAAACTAATGACAATTAACAAAACATAAAATTAGGTCCAACATCTGGTAATCTGAGCAACTTCTTTGAAGATAATAATATGTAATATGACAACCATTGTGAATTCCTATTATCTTGTTCTGAAATTCTGTATTATTTTTGTGTTTTATTTTTGTCTTCATTGTTGTTATTTTGTTATTTTTTTCTCTTTAAAATGAAAAAAGAAAATGAGGTCCAGCATCTTAGAAGGTCTTAGGTAAAGGGACCTGAAATTCAACTTTCATTGCTTCTGGATACATCTGACTCTGGGTTAACCAGATGCAAGGCAGTGCAAAGGCAGTAAAGCCAGGCCTTCTAGGTACAACTCCTGGCTCTGCAACTTAGTGTGGCATTCTGGGAAATTTACTTATCTCCTTCAGAGAGAGAGAGAGAAGGTGTGTGTGCGTGTGGAGAGCGCGAGAGCGTGAGGAGAGAGTGGAATAGCAGTAAGTCAAATTCTGACTAAAACAAGACCAAAGTAAAATCCAGGGAAAGGGAACTTTGTGGAAGGCGCCACACGGCAGTACGGTTACTAGATATCACCTCTGCATAGCTTTGAAATGAATGACAATCCCCATTTTAAACTCCTATGGGCAGGGAAAAATTATGTGCTGTGTATGATTTTTTAAAATGTTTTTAAAAAAATTTTTTTTTTTTTTTTTTTTGGTACCAGGAATTGAATTCGGGGCCTTGCACTTACCAGGCAGGCAGCTGCATATGATTCTAAAATAATGATGCTGGTGTGTAGACGTGTTAAAGGAACACACCCAAAAGGATTTTAAAAACTGTAATAACGTAGAGTTGTAAATGAAGGACCAGAATATCCCATTGGTTTTACAGCATCGTGGTGGGCACTTTCCCGCACCTCCTCTGGCCAAGAGACTTGGTTTTCTTCCTTGCTAGACGTTCCCTGCGCAGACGGACTTCCTTTGTCAATCCATTATGCAACTTTCTTGGCTACAGAGAGCCACTTCGTCCAAGAGCACCCGCTGCCAGGACACCCCAGAGGCAGCATCCAGGCTGAAAAAAATCAGTTCTATTCCAGGTGACCCTAATCTGAAGTGCATTTTGGCTCCAGAGCGCCCCCAATGTATGGTGGCGGCATCCTGTCATTGCACCTCAATCTCATTAAATCTGCTGTCCTGTCTTCTCCCTTGCCTTTAAAAGTTTTGGTTTTGCGAACATTCCCTAAAAAACAAACCACCTACTTGCTAAACCCCCATTCAGACTGCTTCACAGGAACCCAAACTGTGCTGAAAGGCAACCATTTTTTGGAAAGCTTTTACCAAAGTACAATTTACATACAGAAACTGAACATATAAATTTCCAGCTCAATGCATTTCAACAACTTGAACAATAGATGTAACCAGTGCCAGGTAAGAACAGAACATTTCCAGCTCCTCAAGAGAGACAACACATTTAACAGTTACTCTTTAAAATGGCTAATAAAATTTTAGCTGAACCTAACAACTCTTTAGATCTATTCAAAAGAGAGGAGAGATACTGTTAACTCTAGAGCTCAGAGCTTAAGCAAAGATTTTTTTAACCCTTTAAAACAAAACTTGTAACAGTATATATAGTACAGTATTGTCCTTAATCCTTAAATTGCAGTTGAGTGGTGGTGGCTCACCCCTGTGATCCCAGTACTCGGGGGGGCGGAGGCAGGAGGATGGCCTTTCTGATGATGAACTGCAGTTTGCAGAATCCTTGACGGCTTTGGCTCCCAGCCTCTTATTTACCTCCTCTCCCTTTGCCTTAGGTTTGGCTGTATCCAGCTGCTTGCTTATTTCGCATAGGTATAGTGGCCTGCTGGATCCAATGGACTGGCGGGGGCCCTGAGCACCACGGGTATCTCTTCCCAACTTGACGTCACGTTGAAAGCTTGAAATAGGTTACGGTGGGAGTAGTGCCTGGGACAGTGAGAATACATCAACACTGAGGACTGTTCCCTGCAGCAACTAGGTTGTTAGACAGCTTACACATTACTGCCTCCCCCAGGATTTCACCTAGTAAAATTCTTGAATATTTAATCTTGTGTGCTTCTTGGAATACTCAGATTAAGAGGAAATGGGGGAAAAGATGAAATCTGTTCTAGACATGTTGCTTTAGCTGATAGAAATCTTGAGATCCATCAAGACCACAAAAATAAATTTGTCTCCAGGAGAAAAATTATTATCAAGTAAGGTTACATGATTACCCCCCGGGAGCAGAGGCTTAGCGTCCTGACTTTGAAGAGAAATTACCCTTAAGATTGAGGCAGCACATCTTTCCTGGCTTTGCGACCCTTAAAAACGTTCAAATTGAACTGTGCTTTCAAGATCTTCATCTCTGAGCTCTTCACTAGGGCTGGAATGATTTCTTTCCTGAACTGTTTCGTACTTTCCTCACTTCATTTATCATCATAGCTCAACTTCAATATCCTCTCTGTTTCTGAATTTTTACCACCTATTTGCTGCTCTTGAAAATCCCCAGGATCTTTAAAGAAAATAACTTGTTACAAGACATTTATGAAATTTGTTCTCCTTTTTTCTCAAATATATCCCCCAAGTTGTTCTTCAAGTGCCTCTGGCCTAGGGCAAATCTTTCTTAATTCCTTCAGCCCAGAGAGCTCCTGGCAACACATCGGGTTGTAAAACTTGGTTTTTAAGCAACAGTTGAAGAGTTTGTTTCTCCCTCTATGGCTGGCTTCACTTGTATAACGGAACATCCTCAGAGCTGCTCCGCGGCTCGACTCCTCACTCGGGCCTGTTCTCCAAATTTGCAATGTGTGTGTGTGTGCGCACGCGCGTGTGTGTTGGCAATACATCTCTTTGAGAAATGCGTTGGTTGCTGAAATTTTTAAATTGGGAAATTAACTAAAAATAGACTTCCAGCTTCTGTTGAAAAATTGATTTATATGGTATACTAGCCTTCATTTATGCATGGCAAAAACCAGCTAGTGTCCTTTGGCAAGTTGTGTGACCTCCCGTTTACTACACATACTCCTCTAGCTCCTTCTGCTCATTTTTTATTAGCTGTTGGAGTCTTGAGAGTATTGGGTGTGTGACATCCCCTCCAGCCTCTGAGCTGACAGGAACCCTTGCTGGGGTGGCTGCTGCTCCTAAGGGTTGCACTTCTTGGGGTGCATAGTATCGATTTAAGTCACCTTCCAGTTGACACTGAAAATAAATCTCCCTCCACTTCTTAAAAAATAAAGGGGTATGCGTTCTCCTTCATGTGACATTTAGAAAGACAACCTAATCATGTTTGAAAATGTCTAATTATGCATCTGAATTGATTTTATCTCTGTGAGTACACACATGCACACACACCCTCTCTGGGTGACATTCCACTCAGCCTTTTCAAATCCTATTTAAGACCTCGTGGCAATCTCCTGTGGTTCCGTTCGGCTCTGTGCACTAGTGTATATTACTGTCTCCACAAACGGAAGGAAGATGAACTTCTCCCAAGTCACTAAAAGCCTCCCATTTTTGTAGTAGTGAAAGAACCTCTGAATCTTCGGGTGCTTCTCCATCCCCCTCTTTGTAATGGGCTTTCTGCCTGTGCAAATGGGGAGGGGACTTTGCTGAGAATCAGGAAGTGGAGGCTATTACTTGACATGGTCTAAAGGTCTTTACTTGATCGATTCATAAGCTAATTTAGAGTGAAAATAGCTGCAGTGAACTTGGTTATGATGTCACCTTCCGAACCCAAGTTCACCTGCCTTCCGACTCACTTCTGCGGATGCATACACAGGGCATTTGATAGCCACACAGCTCCACATAGCAGCTTCTGCATACACAAAGAATCCCATCAAGCCGAGAGTTACTCTTGACCCCATTACTGACATTCAAACTGCTTTCTGCTCCATTGGAGGGACAGTTCTGGGAAGGGCAGTGCGTTGAAATGCAGGGCTGATAGTATTAGTAACGAGGGGATCAAATGCGGCCAGCACTTACCCTCTGCTTGGAACGAAATGTTCTAAATGCTTCAACACATTACTTCATTTTACCCTCAACAACCTGGGAGATAATTACCATTATCAGTTCAGTCTCTTGGTGAGGAAAGGAAGGACAGAGAAGTTGGGTAACTTGTCCAGGTTTGCAGAGCTAACAGGCAGGATTTGAAGCCCAGTGGTCTGGCTCCAAATCTACGATTAATTATGATCCTAGTTGCAGAATAAAATGTCTGCTACATAGTGAATTACAAAGATACTCTTCTGAACTTTAGGAGTTGGACAAATGGTTTGATTGTTTCTTTTAAGCCACTGGAGGGAGGAAGCTCAGAGAAAGCTTCCTGGAAGACATGCGATCCACATCCCAGCGCCTTCTGTGATTTGCTGCTGGAAATCAGACTACGTTCTATATGCCTCTCCTCTCCCACACCTTTGTCTTTCACTTCATGGGTAGTATCTTGACTTTATTTTTTGTGCCAGGAATCTAACTCATGACCTTGAGCTTGTCAGGCAGGTGCTTTGCCGCTGAACTATAGCCCCAACCCCAGCTTTGGGTTTGGGTCCAGACCTTTAGCGTTTCCCTGGAAGTCTGGCCCTGTGGGGGCTTACACCACAGCCTGATGCCCGGCTGAGCAGTCTCCTTGGGGTCACCCAAACCACTGCTGTGAAACTTCTCTGTGTGTTTATGAAATCAAGGCAAGGAGAAAACCTGGGATTTGAAATATGTTCTATGCAAATGTATTTTTCTTTGATAGGATTATAATCTCATGGTAAATTATGTTTGATAGACAATAATTGCTCATGTTTATTGAACACACGTATCACAGTGCAGGTACCGTGCCTCATTCTATGATTAGGAATTCTATTATTAAAGAAGTTGCCCAGGGCCACGTTTCTGCCAAGGATACATAGCTCTTGAGTAGGAATTGGTTGAAGGAGTCAATTTGAGCAAATATTTGAGTTTGAGTGAAATTATGTTACATGAACATGGAAAGAACAGTTAATCCCTGAGCACTAAAGCTAGAGAATACTGTAGTCTGCTGATTGACTGAGGGTAGAAAGAGAAGTTTTGCAGCCTTCATGATATATATATATATAAACCCTAAAGAAATATGACAGCATCATTTTATTCCAGGAAAAACTAAAGATTAAGGGTCAAGCATTGATCTTTGGAACAAACTCTTAATTTAGAGTCATCTGACTAGAATTCATGAGGCCGCAGAGCAGGAAAGTGGAAGAATATCAAGTGACAACCTCCTCGCACAGCATCTGAATCAAGACACCGGCTCCTGGAGTGCTGGGCAGCACTGCTGCTCGGTCCTCTCCCCTCCGCCACGGTTTCAGTTGCCAGCTTCAGGTACACATACTCAACTGCAGACCAAAATATTACACAGAAATTTCCAGAAGTAGGCAGTTCATAAATTTTAAATTGCACATTTCCAGAGTAGTGTAATGAAATCTTCATTACCATGCGCAGGTGCAAGTGATGCTTGCCTGTCCCACGCATGCAGCATACACAGCCTGCCATTTATCACTGGGCAGCAGTCTCACTGTGTGTGTGTGTGCAGTCATCGTGTAACTCACCTGCTGTGTACACAGTGCTTGTGTCTGAGCAACCCTTATTTTACTAAATGATGGCCACTGAGCACAAGAGTAAAATTGTTGGCAATTCAGCTCTGCTGAAGAGAAGCCATGAAGTCCTTTAGGTGAAAAGTTGAAAGTACAATATGGTATTTACAGAGACAGAGAGACAGAAAGACAGGCCACATCCACATAACTTCTATTATACTATACTGTTACAATTGTTCTATTTTATTATGTTATCATTCTTATCTCTTACTGTGCCTAATTTAAAAATCTAACCTTATGATAGCTACATATATGTAGGAAAAATAATAGTACCTATGAGATTTATTACTGTGGTTGACTGCAGGCATCTGATGGGTGTTGGAGTGCATTCCTCACAGTTAAGGGGGACCATTGCATTTTAATGGTATCAAATTCATAAAGAATTAATAAGGGAAAAAACTCACAGGAGGGAAGGAGTAAGATGCTACAGCAGACTAAGTTTTTCCTTCCCGTGTTTGAGTTTCCTTTTGCTTTTTCTCTATTTTACATTTGCTTGACCAGCACAAGAAAAAAATAATGCAAAAAACCTAAGTTTTTCTGACATAAAATATAGGGTCCTAAAACCCAGTGTAATACAAAACTTAAATTCTGGGTTATTAACTAGAAAGTAGCACTGATATTTCAAACCAAATATTATCACTCTGAATTATGAATATCAATATTTTTCTCAATGTAGTTGAGAATTTGTTGATTGCCAAATGGGTTTGTCTATCAGTATGCACCTAGCAACCTGGTATAATGGGGTAAAGTCAATGTGTTGTGGGACAGAAGTATTTTGAGTATTAAAAAATGGTAGATCAAGTAAAAAATTATTAAGAGTTGGACCACCATAAGTAATTAATTTCTTTTTCTTCTCCTTCTCCTTCTCTTCCTCCTCTTCCCCTCCTCTTCCTCTCCTTTCACTTCTTCTATTTTTTTTTTTTTTTGAGACAGGTTCTTGCTATGTAGTCTAGGTTGGCCTCAAACTCAAGGTGATCCTCCTGCTTCAGCCTCACCAGTGCTGGCATTAGAGGCATGTGCCACACACCCAGTTGGCATTTTTCAAAGGTAATTTTTTTAAAGACTCAGTATGACTTTTGCTTTCTCCTATTGCAATCTACTTGGCCTTGAGGACTGCTCCTGCTACACATTACTGGAGAGGAAAAGCCACTGTGTGGGAAAGTTTGTAGTTAAAGAACTTACTATTACATGCCTGGAAACAAAGGGAAGGGATAGCAGTCCCATGCGTTTGGATCAGTGCTGAGCAGCTAACTGCTCTGCATGCTTAGTGGGATGTGGTGGGGGGACTGAGGAACTGAAAATATCTTATTTAATCTAAGAAAACTGTTTGAAAGTGTTTGAGGGCAAATGTCCTTTTTTTAGTAGGGACAGTGCAATATTATGGAATCAGCAGATGCTTATTTGAAGTTAGTTATCACATGAGAAGATGCTGTCCTATAGTAGGATAAATGCCAGCTGCTATAACAATGATAACCTCAAATACTATAAATGAAATAACAGAGAATTTTCTCTTTTTCTCTGGTCATTATCTATGGTGAATAAGTGGCATCTGTTCCTCAAAATCATGCAGTAACTGAGGCTGGCGGAGTGTCTGTACCACCCCAGAGCATGGTTTCATTAACTGAGTTGTTTGATCTAAACCTATGTTCATAAAAACACCACAGACCAAAGTGGCCTCTGTACCTAGTAGACTGTACCTTAATGTAATGTGTAAAGGAGTTGTAACCTACCCTAAGAAGATATCCTTCAGACTAATATCAGACAATCACAGCAGTTGAGCATCAGCCAGTCACTGGCTGCCGACTGATCAGACCATGTGTACATGAGGTAAGTGTCTCATTACACCATGCCTAAGCAGTGCCGATGCCAGTGGTGGCCAGTCAGGTTGTTTCTCTATGTAACCTTCTTCTCTCTGGCTACAAAAGTAATCTGTGCATGTGATGGAGTGGGACTTGCTGAACCAACATTTTTTTTAACTTTAGAATATTTCATTAGCTTCCTTAAATCCAAATAAGAATATATAATATAACATAATAGAATATGCATTTAGAACTGTAATCACTTACTCTTTAATAAATATTTCTAAATGTTTCATACACAACAGCACATTTA
>PVLD010019824.1:0-35356 GCA_004027595.1 Dinomys branickii
ATTATATCACTTAATGCTAAGGAATAATCGATGACGGGTTATTTGATCAATCTTGTATGTCTGTATGTGTTATCCAGAACACACACTTCGAAGATATCAATATGCAAAGCAGCAACTATTGGTGGTTTTTTGTTGTTGTTCTTGTTGTTATTGTTGTTGTTTGCCTGTTTTGTTTTTTGTCTTTGGATTTTTGGTTTTTGTGTTTTTTCTGTTGTTGAGAGGATTAGTTGTCTGACTAATTTTGCATGTCTGTATATGGGTTCATATATTTACACTTCGAAGATATCAGTGGATAAAGCAATAACCACTGTTGAGACCATGTCACCTTGTCTATAGATTAGTTGTGATTGTACTATTTTTTATGCTAATTGTTGTCTGTTTGTTAATATGTTTTTGTACTTTTATTTTTTTAAAATAAAAAGGAAAAATAAAGAAAAAATAAAACAAGTCAGAAAATTGTATACAGCAAATATCTACTTTATACAGTGATTTTACCCTCAGGAGAGAAAATTTACAAGGGATAAGAGGGGAAAATAGAGAAATAAAACAGAAGGAGATTAGAAGCACGGTAAGCAGGTTGAAGGACAAAGGAAAACTGCCTAAGCTTTGGGAAACCGATGAAGACAGGAGGGAAAAGAAGAAAACAAACACAAAGCAATAAAACTAGAAACAGTGCTCACACTCATGGCAAAACAACAACAAACAAGAAAAAGCAAACAAAAACTGATTTCTCCGTGATTTGAAACCTGTCGTTTTCTTCTGGGGTCTACAGGTTCATGATAATGTCTACTTCAAGGCATGTCTCTGTTGACACTGCTAGACAAAGGAGGCAGACAAAACTCAGATCCGTGCCAGGTGATCCAAGAAATCTTACAGTAATCAACATTACAGAAGTTCAGGCTGACCCTGGACTCTGGTAGCAGGGTTTGGGCTTGCGTTGTTCAGCCTATAACACTCTGGCTGTCTCCTACCAGCCTGACCTCATCTCCTCAACACTAGACATTTCCCATGATTGTTCCTCACCCCGTCATGACAGGATTTCAACATTATAAACCGTGAGATGAAGCCAACCCATGGCTACTCTGAGTATTGGGTTCAGTTGGGAACACAGCAGTCACTTCGATTTGAGTCACTCACCAGCTGCTGTAGTGCACAGCATCCACTGCTCCATCCCGCTGGTGAATTTCTCCCTGGAGGCCTCTGGAGTCACCAACCCTCCCATGTCTCTGTATATTTGATGCTCCTCTCGCACCATGAGCCAGGAGCCAGGGAAAAAGTGCAATTTGACACTTTTTCTGCATTGTGTTCTGTATCTTCGCTTTCTCCATGGGCTCCAATTTCCCTTCTGATCCTTCCTGGGACCTGGGAGTCTATCTCCTTCTTTCTTTGTTTCCTCGTTGTTATTTTACAATGGTTGAATTCCAAACTTCAGAGAGGTTGATTTGTTGCTGTTTACTGCTCCGCCATCTTACCTGAAGTCCTCAAGTAAAAGATACAATACGAAGAACTAGGACAAGAGCACGTGCTATAGATCATTAATAGTGGAGATTTTAAAATTAATTTGTCTAGTTTTTCTCTATGGGTGATCATTATATTTGAAGACAGATAATTGAATGTTTAATAAAAATGATCTGTAAATAGGACTGACAATAAAATTGGGAAGTTGTTGAAGTTTTCCATGCCCTTCCCATACGTGTGTATTGTTTCCACCTTAGAAGCCTGTCACCTGCAAAGTGGTGAAAAAGGTTTACCAGTGTTAAACAACGTGCTTTTGGCTGGCTCTGTGCATAAATGCGTTTGTCTGCTCATTACTCCATCAGCTAGGGGTCAAATTCTTCCACTCAAAAATCCACCCTCTGGACTACAGGCTAGTAGAGAAATAAAATATAAAAGTGGATATTATCACTCCAATCAAAAACTTTAGAACTTGCCCTGAAAATCACAGATGTAAGAATACTAAAAAAAAAAAAAACTGTGATAGTTAACTGTGGTGTCAACATAAACAAGAAATGGTTCCCTTTAAAATAAAAAAAAAGAAATGGTTGATTGATTTAATATAGTTGATTCATCTAACACCGTTTTGGGTATGGCAGGATAACTGTCTTAAGAGGAAAGATTCGTCCTGGATGAAAGTGGCACCAACAAATAGGCTTATAGCCTGGATGGAATGAAAAGGGAAAAAAGAAGGAAGTCTCACTCCACCTCTCCAGAGGGGCTACAGTCTTCACCATCACCTTTGGTCATCTGTACCCAGGCTTCCAACACAGACCCTTCACCCTTCCGGTGCAGACCCTTCAGCTCCCTGATGTGGACTGACACAGGACTCTGCAGTGAGGTCCAAGACTTTGACTTTTGGCTGGGCCCTTCAGATCTCCCGCATACAGGAGGCCCTTTTGTACTCCTCCAGACCAAACTCTGCAGGTGGCCACTGCACGTCTACCTGGTAAAATCGATATATTATTGTTATTATATACCTATTCCTCTAGTGAATCCTAGCTGCTACAAATACAGATATCTATTTCCCCCCAAATAGTAATCAATTATGTTGGCGTTTCTGAAATTCCTGGAAATGTGTTCAGACCAGGAGAACATAAAGAAAACTTATTCGAAATCTCATTGGAATCTAAAGAATAAACATTTAAGAATTTTAAGCCAATACGTTGTACTTTTCATGTTACCTACATTCATGTAGTCCAATTTCACTCCCATTCTACACAGATCCCTCCACAAAGAAAAATTTGGCATGTGCCTTCCAGTCTATGTTTTCATACTTTTGTTACATGTATGCATACAAAAGTAATATGGAATATTGCTTTAGGTTGAATTTAGACAAAGCCTATTGTGTAATATAAATCATCTTGAAATTTACATCTCATCCCACTTTCGAGATTTCTTCATGCTGGCATATACTGCTTTGGTTTGCTTTAATTGCTGTTATTTTTCAACAAATTAATAAACCATACCTTATCAATTCTTTATTGATTCATATCAGATTAGTTCCAGGTTTTTACTATCACATAAATACAATAAACATATTTTACCTGTCTTTCTGTGTACATGAGCAAGAGATTCCAGATCAGTTTAGATCTAGCTAAGTCTAGATATAAAGGTTTTTCAATTTAGATATTGGAAAACATGAAACAAAAAGTAATGGAAAGCTTGATACTCTTGCCAACTATGGATAAGATCTTTTTATACAAATGATTGAAAACATTTTCATATTTTTCTTCAATTTTTATTTTTTATTAGTACGTGTTTGAAGTACATAGTTATTGCAGTCCTTGTGGGCAGTTGACATACGTACACAATACATCTTAATTCTTTTTTCACCCTCCCCTCCCCTTTCTCTTTTTTTTTTTTTTTTTTTTTTGCGGTACTGGGGATCGAACTCAGGACCCTGCGCTTGCTAGGCAAGCGCTTATTCCACTGAGCTATATCCCCAGCCCCCCTCACCTTTCTCATTCTTCTCTCCGTGTCTTTGTCTTCTTCCCTTCTGCAAAACATGTGCCTGCCTCCTTCCTCTTTATCTTTTACTTTGCTGTTTGTCCCTACTTTGGGCTCCTCAAATAAAAGAAAGCCTGCGTGTCAGATTTACTTCACTCAAAATCACGGTCTTGAGGTAAATCCATTTTCTTATAAATTACTCAAATCTATTCTTCTCCACGGCAGAGTAGTTTTTGATATCTGCAAACCAAATGGGTGTTAAATAATATCTCTTTTTATTTCACCCTGACTGCTAGCTAACCACACATTTATATTTACTTTTCATGTGGACTTCTTCTTTGAACTGATGGTCCATATTTTGATCCATTTTTATAGTTACCAGTCATTTTTTCCTGCGTTATTTATATACTATCTGTATATATCTTACCTTAAAGTGGCCATGAGTATAAATCCCTCACTGTTTCAGACAAGAAATACATAAAAAGAGACCAAATAATCAAGTGTCTATGATAACTTTGCTGCTAATATCATTTCAGATGCACATTTTAAATCATATATCAAATAATAAGTTGTTGTAGGAATTTATTTCTCCATCATTCACATTTTCATATGTACTTTATTGTAGCTTTTAACAAGCATATTCAACATCAAAATACATTATCATTGAGCCACATTTTGCATAATTTACACTTTTCTGAAACAATTTATTTTCACTTCTATTTAGATAAATTTTAAAACTGTGCTTGCTACACTCACAATCTTTATTCCAAGCTAGCAAGTACCGTTGCTATTCATAATGTTCACAATATGGCCCTGCGGTAGATTACTTTTCGTGCCAGTTATCTTCCGTCCACCTCTCACATGCTGTCTTCACCTTGCTTTCTTTCTACCTTTTAGTGACTGTATCACCGGGATCTTACAGGTTTGGCTTTCTGCTAGAATCGTTCAGTGGAACCTGGGCAGAAGGGGAGGAGGGCAGAGCTGAAGTCGGCTCCCACTCTTGGCACTCGCCTCCGGCTGGCTGCATCAGCAGGCACAAAGCACTGTTCTTTGTAGTGCGGCACAGCACCAATTTTGTCTTAAAGGCACGTTGTTGTGGATGTATAATACCCATATTTATTCTTTAGAATATTTCTATTGATGAATTATTAATTTTAATTTTATGAGTTTTATTATGTTTAATGAATATTTAATGGGAAAATATAAAAAAGATAAAGTATTGAATTTTTAATATTTATTGAGTATTTACTAATAAAAGGATCGAAATTTTCAACATCAACTCTTTTTTGGTGTACAGAGTCTAAAAAAAATAATTTCCTAAATAAACTACGATGAAAATACCAATATAACTCTAAAACAAAAATAATCTTTACTTCAATTATCACACATGAGGAAGCCTTAACACATGACGACAGCACATTCCATACACTTGTATCTCTTACCCTGACAGCACAAGTGTTTTGCTCTCCTGGACTGTTTGTAGGACACACTTAATATCTTTGTGATCTTGCTGTTTCTGTAGAAGTTCTTGTTGTGTTATATAATGTGTAATTAACAGGAGCATAAAATACCAGTAAAATAAAATAGTAAGTTTTTAATACATGTTGTGCGTTTAGAATAAGCTCCAACCTTTTCACATCAGCTGTGTACTTGCTAACAAAGTCTAAAAGATAACATTAGAAATCAATTCTACATGAACTGCAATGAAAATACCGATAGAACTCACAACAAAAGTAATCTTTGCTTCATGTCACAACAAGGCAGTCTTCACTCATGACAACTGCATGTTCCATGCACGTCTCACTTACACTGACAGCACATGTGCTTAGCTTTTACTTTCTATGTAGCAGCCCATTCTTGTCACCTGTCTTGTCTTCCTCTTTCAGGAGCTTCTTGCTACATTGTATAACATATGCTTAGTAGTAAAATAAGGTATCAATAAAATAAAATATGTGATGAGTGCTTAGAATAGACATCAACATTTTCACATCAGCTGTTTACTTGCTTACAAGATAACATCAAAATAAAAACCTATGTGAGCTACCATGTAAATTCAAACAAAAGTCTACCACAGAAATAATCTATGCTTCAAAGATTACACCCAAGAGGCAGGCTTCACACGTGAAAATGGCAGGTTTCATACACAAGTATTGCTTACACAAATAGCATGTATCTTTTGTCTTCCTGTGCATTTTTTGTAGGGCACCGGTGATATATTTTTGGTTTTCCTGTTGTTGTAGTAGGTCTTTGTAATGCTCTTCCTGCCTATTTACCTGTCAGATCATGAGTATGTAATTTTTTTGCATACTTCTCTGGGCAGGAACATTTTGTCTTTCCTCTGCTGCAAATAATCTCTTGTGAGTTCCAGCCCTAACCCTCTAAGAAAATTTCTCCATGACATTTTGCACTTGTCATTTTCTTTGTAAACTATCAAACTGAATGATATTTAGGATCAAGTAAAATGCAACCACTGGCCAACACTTTGTGTTTCAAGTGACATCGTAGTTACTCCGTAAGTCATCGACAATATTTATTCTGCTTTGGTTTTATTGTAGAAAATTATCATCTCAGGCTTTCATTTTGTTGAGGTTTCCCTATTAATATTTCCTTCATGGTGCAACACTGACATCAGCAGTACCAGTTTATCTTTGCCATATACAAGGCCAATGTTATATCTTTTTAAAATCCAAAGATTATACTACATGATTCTCTCTTTTGAAATTGCAGCATTTCATTTGGAATTTCTACTTTGTTCCTTTGTACAGTTTCTACACTTGCCAACTTGTGCCCTGTTACCAAATTTAACAATTGCAAACTGGTAAACCAATTGTCAAATGTCACATCCTGATTAGTTTAGGAAATGGAAGCAGCAAGTCTATTTACAATATAATTAGTATAGAAATACGTTTTATTATGATATGAATAATGACCTAGTAGCTGAGTTTCAGGATAAATTTCTAAGTTGAAAGTACAATATGTCTTCCAATCTACAAGGGCATAAACTTTTATACCATATTTTGAAGGCTTTCTTGACATATAATGGCTAAAGGTACAGTGACCATGAAATACAGCATATTCATCAATAATCATGTATTTGGATGCTGTGTGAGTTGCTTAACATTTTGGAAAAACCCTCTCCAACACTAAGCAGACAGCAGCCACACTATCAGTTCTTTCTTTCTGTGTGGATGGTTTTGTTGTCCAACCTTGGACAATTTTAAAGGAAACCAAATCTCTTCAGTGTCATTGTCATCTACAGACCTCAAGCTGAAATCCATAAGATTTTTAAATCAGCAAATCTTTTACCTTCCTTCAATGACCATGAAAAAATCCTGCTAAGTACAACAGATCTATGAATGCTTTCAGTTCAGCTAGTGACATTCCATAATAAACGTATTTTTATTATGCCTGTCAGTGTATATACAACATTTTACTTGTATTTTATCATTTGTGTATTTCACAATATCTTGTAGCATTTCACCTGTTACAAACAATTTCCAACATTGAATGGCAGTGCTACCATTCTGTCCAACAGCAAGATCCTCACTATGTTTTCAAACCTAGTTCTCGCACTGGATTTTTTCATTTGGTTTTATGACCATTTTGTACCATTTCAACTAGTCAAATATGTACTAACATTGCTATTTTCTTCATCATCTGAATCAGGGAGGTCTTCATTTCCTGTGTCTGTATCAGTTCATTCTTGCTGCACTGTCACAGGGTAGGCTTCCTCCTCTGTCTTGACTGTGGGGATCAAGTGCTTGGATTGCTGAGCACCGTGAGCCCAGTCCCAAAGAACAAATTCTCTAGGCCACTGTCATTCTGAAATTTGGTGCTCTAGGCCTCTATTCTCAAAGCAACTTCTTTCATTTTTTCAATTTTGAGGCTATAAAGGGTGGAGTGCTGCTAGGTTGTATGTTGCCTTCAGGCCATTTTTTTCTACTATCCAATTCCAAAGTATTTGGCTTTTCATTGCTAATATTTTCAGTAATCATGTTCTCTTCTCCATCTTTGCAGTCTACAACTTTACTAAAGTTTCCTTTCTGGCCAAATGTAAAATCCTTTAAATCATTCCACTGGGCTATTTGCTCCTGATTCTCAGGTAGGACAGACTAACCGCCCCTAATAGTAGCCATGTCACTGCCTCAACATTATACTGCCTTGAAATTTCTTCTGCAAGATTAACTAAACTACTTCCTTAATCTTAGTCTCTTGCAAAGTCTCTGAACATGAGCAAAATACAGACAAATTTTCTGCCAAAGCATAACATACTTGGCTTGGAGTCTAACAACAAATGTAGTCCTTGTTCCTAACTGAAACCTCCTTCACCCCGTCTACTGTCTCCATTTCTCTCGGCATTTAGGTCTTCTGGGCTCTGATCAGAATCTCCCACCAAGTTCAGTTTACAGCAGAGCTGCTTCTTCAGCTCATATCTCTAAGCCTTTCAAAACTCCTCCTGCAAGTCAGTTCCACAGGCCCTTAAACCTTATGGCCAAATAGCACTACAGCAATGACCTCAATCCAAGTACAATATCTGAGTTACTTTTCTCATTGCTGAGACAAAATATTCAACACCTACATGTTAAAGGATAAAGGGTTTATTCAGTTGACAGTTTACAGAAGTTTCAGTCCATTATTTGGCTGGATTTAAGGCAGGGAAGCATGGCAGGAGGGCACTACAGAGGAGAAACAGTCTATGACAAGGCAGCAGGCCACAAGCAGCTGGCAGCAGAGGACAGAAACAAGACTCCTTTCCCCATTTATCTCATCCAGGCTACAAGCCTTTTGGATGGTGCTACCCACAGCCAGTGTAGGCCTTCCCACTGTCCACACCCAAAACTATGATCATTCCAACCACTGGACTAGCACACACCCTTAGTCCCAGTTTCACATGCCCTGGATCTATCCAGTTTGAAAACTCCTGACCTGTGAGTTCCTAAGGCTCTGAGGGGACAATCTAATTACAGATCTGTTGTAGATTGACAACTGGTCATCAACTGGTAACACCCAACTGAACTGCGTCAGTGTGGTGGTGTATGTGGAAGGCCCACCTGAGGGTTGTTGCCAACAGCATTTAAAAAACTGGAGAGGACAGGAGTGTGCTCTTAGTTCCCCTGGCGAAGCTTGTCATGCTGGCTTTCCTGATGTAAATTCAGCTGTTCTCATCATCAGAGCAGCTCAGGACCTGGTTGTTGCTGACAATGGCTGTAGTTTACTTTGGGGAAGCTGTGATCCTTACTTTGAGCATCACTTCCTGGCTCTGGAGCAGAAGATGGTGCACTGTTCAATCTCCTGGTGAAACTTGTCATGCTGGCTTTCCTGATAGGAACTCAGCTGTTCTCATCACTGGGGGAGCTCAGGGCCTTGCTGTTGCTGAAGAGGGCTATGACACTTTTGGGGGGAGCTCTGGTTCTTACTTTGAGCACCACTTCCTGGTTCCAGTGTAGATCCCTCAGCCTGCTAGCATAGACCCTTCATCTCACTGGAAGACGTTCTAGCTTCCACCACTGACCTTTGGGCCTTCCCAGTGCAGATCCTTGATACAGACTTGCATGAGGCATTTTTGTGGGCTCTTATCCTCCATTTGGACTTGTGGGAAGCGTTTGATGGGCTATAGGTGTTTAGCTGGACTCAGGCAGGACATTTCTGTGGGATCCAGACCCTCAGCTAGATTTTTTTGAGTCTTTAGTGTGTGGACAGATTTCCTGAACTCTTTTGTATTTGATTCTTTGAGTGACTATTATAAAATAATCCTATAAATTATGTGTCCTGCATTAAATTATTTTCCTTGTAAACCCTGACTACATCTGTCTTAGTTACTTTTTCCATTATTGGGACGAGATACACAATACCCACAAGTTAAAGGAGGAAAGTTTTATTTCAGCTCGCATTTTGTAGATGTTTCCACCCACGTTCAGCTGGTTTTAAGGCAGGGTGGGCTGGCAGAGGGATATCAAAGAGGAGAAACAGTTCATGGCATGGCAGGGCAGGCAGATAGCAGCAAGCAGCAAGCAGTAGCAATAAGCCTGCCTCTCCCTTTCATATCATTCAGGATACTACCCTTTTGGATGGTGCCAACCACTCAGAGTGGGTCTTCCTTTGTCCCAGTATACATCCTAACTCAGCCACCTTAAAAACTCCCCCATGAGTACAGGAGGCTTCGGGAAAACATCTAGTTATAAACCGTAACATCTGCCTCTTTCTTTCAAATCTTTGCATGTCTTATTTCATTTCCTTGACTAGAAGCAAAGACAGAGCAGCTTTTTTTTTTTTCACCTAATGGGAATGCTTCTATGTTTATATAATGACATTTCCTTCAGATCATTGTAAGAATAAGATGTTTCCAATAATTTTTAATTTTCTAAGACTGTAATTGATGGATGAGTACTAACTCATCATGAATCCCTTTTTTGCATCCACTGATATAATTTATATTATCTTTATGTATATAATATATATATATATATTTCTATCTTTAGTATTTAACATATTTTATACATTTCACATGCTAACATAGTGCCTTATATAAATAAACTCTGAAACATAGCTCTCCTTACCCCCTTGGAGAAACTCTAACACACACAGCTGGACAGATCTTATGTGAGGATTCACTTTAGTATGTTTGCATGTATGTTCATAATTGAGCTTTGTCTGCATTTTTTTCTTCATTTCTTTTATCTTTATTTATTTGTTATTGGAGAATAACAACCACAAATTTAGCAGTTTAAAATGGTGCATTTTTACCTTAGAACTCTGAGGACCAGAAGCCTACACTGGGTCTATGCTAAAAGCAATGAGCAGTGTATCATTGCTTATTGACTCCAGGGCATAGTCATTTTCTTGACTTCTCAATTTGTAGCGAGCACATACATTCACTAGAGCATAATCCCTTTCTGTTTTCCCACACTTCACCAATATTGGCTGGTGGAGTTTTCATTATGTCACAGCTCTCTGACATTTTCTTCCTTCTTCGTCCATTTTTATGGCCGCTTATGATTCTGTTGAGTCCACTTGGATATGCAAGATTAATCTCCTTATGTTTAGCAGAGTAGAAACCTAATTCCATTTTCTACTATTTTAATGTCTTTTTGCCATGTAACATAATCACAAGTTCCAGTGATTAAGATATACAGCAGACATATTTGAACAGCTTGATGCTTATCACAGGCATCAAAGACATGAGCATTAAAATTAGTGACAATATTTTCTTTCTCTTTCCTGAAACAATTGGTACAAATTAAAAGTCATTTTCTCCTTAAAGATTCAGTAAAGCTCACCTTAATCAAATCTATCCCTCAGACCCTAAAAACATCATTCTATTCTCTAATTATTAGTTAGGATTCCTAAAGGAACAGGGCCATGCAATGGTTATCAGTAGGCTGAAGACTCAGAAAAAATAGCAGATACTTAGTTCAAGAACTCAGAAGACTTAGAATAAGAGGGACCCATGATACAGCTCCAGTTCAAGGCTGACACTCCTTGCATAGGAGTGTCGTATAAATATGACTCCATGTTTATAGTGGATTGATAACTGGTGGTCAACTTATAACCCCCAGCTGAAATGAGTAAGCATGGTCCTGGGTGTGGGAGGCCCACCTGGGGTTTGTTGCCAACAGCATAAAAGGCAGAACTGGAGAAGGAGGCTGTTGGGAACCGAGAAAGGCTGTTAGAAGCTGGTAAAAGCTGTAAGGAGTTCTTCTCTTGGAGGAGCTCATCATGCTGGTTTCCCTCATGAACTTGGCTGTTTTCCATCTCCCAAGGAGCTTGGGACCCTGTTGGCACTGAGAATGGCTTCAGTTAACATCAGGGAGGCTCTGGTCCTCACTCTGAACATGGCTTCCTGTCTCCAGAGAGGAAATGGTTCATTGCCAGTGTCCTGGAGAAGCTTACTGTGTTGGCTTTCCTGATGGGAACTCAGCCATCATGATCATCTGAGAAGCTCAGGACCTCACTGCTGTTGAGAATGGCTGTGGTATCCTTCAGAAGAGCTCTGGTTCTTACTTTGAGCATTGCTTCCTGGCTCCAGTGTAGATCCCTCAGCCTTCTAGCACAGATCCTTCATCCTGCTGGCACAGACTTTCAAGATTCTATTACTGACCCTTGGATCTTCCCAGCACAGATCCGTGAAACAGGTCTGCATGAGATATTGTTATTGGTTCTAGGCCTCCAGGCGGACTCGTGGAAGGCATTGTTATGAGCTCTAGGTCTTCAGCTGGACTCATGCAGGACATTTCCATGGGATCCAGGCCCTTAGCAGGATTCCTCAGTCTTAGTGTATGGACAGATTTCCCACACTCTCTTATGTCTCATTCTTTGGGTGAAAATTATAAATAATCTTACAAAATATTTGTCTTATATCATATTGTTCCCCTTGCAAAATATCCCCCAAACCATAACAAAATAAAAGCTAACAAAGCTGGTATCTGGTGTAGTGATGCCAGCATCAAGAGATGCCACCTACTTAAGCAGGACAGAGCTCACGGACTGCCAAACTTCCTTTGTTCTTTGTTTTTGTTCCATCTGGGTCTTCAGTCTATTAGTGTCACCAACATTCAAGGAAGGTCTTTCCCTTCAGTTTGCTGACCCACATGCCAGCTGTCTCTGGAAAAATACCACGGACATATCCAGAAGTATGCTTTATTAATTTCCTAGCATCTCTCAGTACGATCAAGTTGACAACCAAAGCACACCAGCACACAGTTTCTGAGTTCAACTTCTTTAATATATGTACCATATATATCTTTCTGTCCCTGGCTTTTATTACTTAGAAAATGTTCACCAGTTGAATCCATGTTGTCACAAATGTCAGTTTTCTTCTTCTTTTCTATGGCTGAACAATATTCCCTTGTATGTGTGTGTATTTATTCATCCTGTGATGAACACTTAGGTTATTTCCTTTGCTATTGTAAACATTGCTGCAATTAACATGGGAGTTCAGATATCTCTTCAAGATGCCAATTTCAATTTCTTTGACTGTGTTTTCATAAATGGTATTGACTGATCAAATGGTAGTTCTATTTGAGTTTTTTGAGAAGCCTCCATATTGTTTTTTATGATGCATGAGCCAGCTTACAATCCCGCAGAATATGAGGGTTTCTTTTCTCATACTATTGTCAATATTTGTTATCCTTTGCCTCTTTGATAGTAGCCGTCTCACTAGGGATAAGGTGATAACTTACTGTCATTTTGACTTGTCTTCCTCTAAGCATTAGTGATGCTGGGAGTATTTTCTATACTTGTTGGCTATTTGTAATTCCTCTTTGAAAAAATGTCTCCTAGGTCTTTTGCTCATTTTTAATCAGGTCATGTCACCATTGCGTTGTGTTCCTTATATATGTTGGATATTAGCATCCAGTCAGTTTGCAAATATCTTCCCCACTCCATATGCTGCCTTTTGATTTTGTTGAGTGAAAAAAAACACAGATGTACTTTTCTTGTATAATATTTTTGTTCAGAGATGTTAATACCTGAGTTAGTAATTGACACCCCCCCCCAATTTCTACTGATTTGCTGGCTTAAACCCAAAAATTTCACTAGCACCATGAAGCCTCCCCTAACCCACACTGAATTATCCAGCCCCTGAATTTCATTTTTATTAGAAACACCCAGTGAGGATCTTTGTGGTTTTCTCGAAAACAGCCCACACTGAATTATCCAGCCCCTGAATTTCATTTTTATTAGAAACACCCAGTGAGGATCTTTGTGTTTTTCTCTAAAACAGCCTTTTTGCTCTCTAGGAAGGACTGCTACTCTGAAGTTTTCCCTTTATGGTCATTCTGGGAATTCCTCTTGTTTATCTCCTTGGTGAAATTTTCTGTTTCCTGAATGTTTTTGCTCTTATTTTTCCCACCTTAATTTGATGAACTACATACTCTAGTAAACTCATGAGAAAAGGGATGTTGGGGACAAAACATTTAGGGGACAGAAAGACAGGGAATGGAGAGGAGGAGAAGGGAGGGTGGGGGGAGAGGAGAGCTGTCCTATTATCTCTCAGCCTGTTTGTCCTATTCAGGCCTTCAACACATTGGATGAAGCCCGTCTACCTTGAGAATAGCAACCTGCTTTTCTTGGTCTGTCCTTTCCAAGGTGAATCTCATGTAGACACACCCAGAACATTTAAGCAAATGTCTGGGCACCCTGAAGTCCATTCAAACTGACACACAAAATTAATCATTACACTCCCTGTACCATGGTAGGTCCCCAACCTCAGCTTCATGTTTCAGATTCCCCAGGGTGATGCTTTCTGCTTAGTGCCCCCAGCAGTTACTCTTGTTTCATTTCTTCAGCACTTTTGTCTGATTGTTTTAGGAGAGAGAAGACCTTGTGTGCTTCCTTTCAGTCTTCCAGCTTTTCCAAGGACAGTTCCAGCACCCCCCACACAAGGCACCTGCAGACCTGTCTTTGGCTCTCACATTGATGCCGGTCTTTCATGTCATCTTATGCGAGTATACTTGGGGGCCATTTGGTTTTGGTTTTGCTTATCTCTCTCATTCAAAAGTATTTTTCTTTTATTCTGTTCTCTAGGGGTTTCATGCTCTTTTATTGAAATATTCATTTTTAAATGCTTTTAAATTTAAATATTCATTTTAAATGTATTTTACTTTCCCCAAATATTTCAGTTAGGAATTAGGAGGAGCCCATTTACATATCAGTTCAGTTTGTCAGATTGCAAGCACCTCTGATGTGGCATCTGGACAGGTATCACTGACCCAGGAGAACAGAAAATACTGGAAGCGTTAGTTTAACTATTGCTTAATTGAACAAATTGTATGCATGTAGGCATGTTAATATTTTGTGTCCCCCGAAATGCAAAGATTTTCTCTTGGTTTGAAATATCCAGTAGGTGTACTTGCAAACATATTAAAAACAAGTTGTGTCACATTTCCCTCAAATTTACAATAGGAAAAAAAACAGAACAAAATTGTTTTAGTAATTAAATTATGATCTTAATCTCTGCAATAAACTGACCTTGGAAAGAACACCCTAATTTGCTTGGAACTGTTCACATTTCCCATAATTCGATGAAATAGCTTTTCTTTTCAGTGTGATTTGCTACAGCTGGAGTGAAAGAAGCCTCTAGATGTGATTGCTCGGTGGAAACAACAGCACAGGAAACATATTTTGTGTTTTGGCTTTCTCTCTCTCTCTCTTTTTTTTTTTTTGCTAAGCACATGAAGAAAACTATTTATTTTCTATTTTTAAAATATGTATATCTTTAAAAATTCTACATTTTTTAAATGCTCAACTATTACACATTTAGCCAGGGTTTAAAGTATCTCAGGAGAACTATTATTTGATTTTAAACTTGATAATTTTTCTCAACAAGTAAATTAAAACTTTTCATGGAATGCATCAAATTAAGATACATTAAAAGTTAAACAATCATAAAAGTATTCTCTTACCTAAACGTACAATAGGATCTCAGGTTATGTAGGACAGTAACAAAGTAGGAATTTAAGTCCGAGAACAAAAATAACCTTAATATCTCAGCCCTTTACAATCTTTACAATCAACTGTGTATCTTATTAACTTTCTATGGGATTTTAGTTAATTCATTCATTTGTCTATCAATACCAGCAGCCATGGACGTTCTCTCCCACCTGAATGAAGTCCTGCCGTCGTGGAGAAGAGACAGTGGAATAGCTGGTGATGTAAAGTCTGTCCTGTCTGTCTGTTCAGTTAACAATGGCACATTAAACTTAAATTGATCAATATACCTTCTACTGAGTACTCCTCACCTACAGAATGGCGTGGTCTCTGCTTCTGCTCTTCAAATGATATAGCAAAATTGATGTAACTGTTCTAAATCAGCACATGTAGGGGACTATATTAGGTGTCCATATGTTCCTGTGGAAATATTCTGATCAAGTTATACTCCATGGGATGAATTTTTCTGCCATATTTGATGTGTTTAAGGCACAGTTGAGGCTTTCACAAAATTTCAACCCAAAAATCCTATTTCAAAATTCAGGACTATCAACATATTAATTTAACATTGAACTTAGTCCAGCTTTGATACTGGCTTCTCATCATTTTCCCACATCTAGAGTCCATTTAGAAACTCTTGAAAGCACACACACCCACCCACACACACACCCGGGAGTAATCATGGGTGAAACGCCCATCTCTTCTCTTTTACTGACCTAATTCTTTCCAAGGGCACATCTGGGTCTAGAATGGGTTATTTTTATAGTTTTCTCAAAAGCATGTGACTAATACATTTCATGTGTTTAATTAAAGGCTTTTTGTGTGGACCGTATATAGTGAGGACCTTGTGTGCTTCCAAGATCACATGTCTAAATCATGACACTGTAAATTATGAATGTCTTACTCTAAAATCAAGTTCACTAAATCAGATCAAAGGAGTAGTTGGAGTAAAGGAAGAGGAAGAGAAGAAAGTTAAAATTTTTAAATTAACATTCTGCCATAGAACAGTACCACTGGGCTATCAACGCAAGCCAGTATACAGCCTCCCCTCCCAGCACTGTCATCTTTTAAAACTGATGACCCTTAAGACAATCTAGCCCAACCTTCTTGCTTTACATATGGGGAAAGGAAAACACAGTGAGAAGATACAATATACCCAGGGTTGTATAGCTTATTGATTACCAACCCAGGATAAGAGCACAGGGCTTCTAACTCTCCTTGGGGTCTTCTACTCTACCCTTAAACATACAACTAAATGTTTAAAATCGGAATTAAGAAAAACCAATAATAGTTCATTATAATGGTGCTTTTTCCAGGTTCTGTATGGAAGTTCCTGACCCCTGCTTGAATGCCAAGGAAATTCTTGAGCTAAGATTTACTGATGACATTATGTTTGTTATCTTGTCCTTACAATAATATTTTGAGGAGAATACTACTAGAATACCAGTTTTACCACTAAGGAAGGCTCAAATAATCTTTCCAGGGTTGAGTAGCTTGAAAGTAGAGTAACCAATATTAAAGCTCATGACTGCTTGACATAAAAAACCCTACCCCTTCGTTATTCCATCTCCGGCAGATTCTCCCCTACAGCAAGGAAACAACTTTTAAAGGATTCTCCTTCTAAAATTTCCATTAAATACAATCCTCCATAACCTCAGGTAGCTAGGAATTACAAAAATACCTAAGTGAAGTTATATCTCTAAAAGACAAACATAAATAAAGGAAAAGGAAAGAAAATCAATGCAATTTGTATTATGTTTAAGGGGTATCATGGTGAGAGATCATCAGTTGTTCTCCAAGAATTCATTAACAAATTCCCTGCTGAGTCAGTGATTCAGCTGAAAGACAAGAGAAAATCCAGTGGAGTCATTGTAAACCAACGATTCATTGATCTTGAAATTCAGCTAATAGGTGTTTAATAAAAACAACTCTTCCATTTAAAAGATGAGGCATCCACTTCACATGGTATTGAATAATACAAGAAACTGAGAACACATTTTAAAAGTTTTTTCTGAACAAAGACTCTGGGTGGGTTTCTCCTTTTTCAAGGATGAGTAAAGCAGTACTAACTAACATGAAGAAAGGACCGACTGGCTTGAGGGCACTAGGTACATGTTTAAACTGACATGCAATAAGAAAATGCAGATATTCTTAGAAATTATCTACAGCAATTTGTATTTTTAATTCTAGGGGTCTTTTGATGGAATTGGCATCTTCTATGTAATGAACCATGTTATTGCGAATAGTGATATTCTGACTGCCCCTTTCTTACATGTGTCCCTTTTATCCTATCACCTGATCCGGTGGATCTACTGGGCTAATGCTTTGAGTACCCTATTGAACAGGACGGTAAGAGTGAACATTCCTGCTCCTGATTTTAGAAGGAAAGATTTTAGTTCTTTCCCATTTAATACTATGTTGCCTGTAGGTCCTACTTTGTATTTTTAATGAATAAAATATTTTAAGGAATTTTATGAAACGTAAGCGGAAGTGAGTTTCAAATAGAAAGAATAATGACTAAATTAAAATGGAATTGACTAATACAGAAAAAGAATGCATTATATTTAGGGGAAATTTTTGTTCTCTAACTATTTCCAATACTGTTGCCAAAAAAAATTATAAAACTGAATAAAATACAAGGAAAAACCTCTTGAAGGCATCGGGAAAGGCACTGGAGAACAAATAAGACAACTAGGCTTTGAGGGGCAAAGATCCCATTGACAATTGAGTGGTCTAACAAGGTAAAGTCACTTTAAAAATGGATTTTCCCTCAGAGCTGTAGTGACTTGGACCACCACCCCTAGGGAAAAGGGCAGACTTCACGGGACTGAGAAGCAGAGACCTCAGGCGCCAAAGCAGGACTCACAGGAGGGAAGAGCAGGAGGGAGAACCCGGAATGCTGCGGCAGTCTGCCTCAGGCATTTGCCGGGCCAAGCATTTCCCATGCAGAGTGGGAAGTGAGGGATGCTAAAGTGTAAAGCCAAGATTTTAGCGATCTGCCACTGCCAGAGTGATAGAAGTTGCAATCCACAACCCACTGAGGTGAGAGACCTTAGTAAAAACGCTAGTCTTTCAACTGAGACATAAAAAGAAGCAATTTTTAAGTGAATCTCACTATACAGTTAAAATAAAAATACTTTGAGCCAAGTAAGCTGCATAATAATTTACGTCCTTTTCATCAACATATGGAACTTTTTAAAAACATGATCACATAGAAAGCTACAAAGCAAGTTTTAACAAATTTAAAAATTTAAAATAGTTTCATGTATATTATGAGTAAAATGGAACTAGAAATCAACACCAAGAGAAATGACAGAAGTCACACAAACACAAGGAGATTGAAAAACATAGTATTGAATGAGTCCTTTAAGAACTCAGAGGAGAAACTTAAAAATTCCTTTAATCAAACAAAAATCAAAATATAGCATACCAAAATGTGTGTTATACAAGAAAAACAATACTAAGAGGAAACTTAGAGCTATGGGTTCCTATATCAAAATATACATTCCAAATAAATAACCTAATAATGAATCTCATGGTCTTAGAAAACAAGAACAAACCAAATCCAAAATCAACAGAAGGAAAGAAATTGTAAGGATGAATGCAAAACTTAGCTAAGTAGAAATTAAAATTACAGTACAAAGGATCAGTGAAACTAAGAGTTGGTTCTTTGAAAACGGTGAACAAAGTTAACAAATATTTCACTAAATGAACAAAAGAAAGAAAGAAGACTCAAGTAAATAAAATTAGGGTTGAAAATAAAGCATTAAAACACACTACTAAAATTCAAATGGTCTTTTTATATTTTTTTAAATTATAAACCAAATAGATTCATGATAAGAATAAATTGGAATCTAGTAAAAACTGAAAAATTCTGCATAGATATGACCTACCAAATTGAATCAAAAGGATGTAAAAATAAAGTCTAAATACATCAATGAGTAATGAAATTGAAACCGTAAAAAGAAGAAAAAACTAGGGGCTGGGGATAAAGCTCAGTGGCACAAGTACCTGCCTGGAAAGCACAAGGTACTGAATTCAATTCCCTGTACCCCACCAAAAAAAGCAGGGGGCTCCCAACAAACAAAAGCCCAGGAATGGATGATTTCAATGCTGAATTTTATCAGACTTTAAGAACTAACACCAATGCTTTTCAAACTATTCCATAAACTACAAGGAGAATGGATTGGTCCAAATTTATTCTATGAAACCAGTATATCCTACTACCAAAATCTGACAAGGATGCAACAAAAAAGAAAACAATAGACCGATGTCCAGGATGAGCACAGATGTAAAAATCCTCAAGAAATACTTGCAAATCAAGTTCAACAGTATATTAAAAAGACTGTGTACCATGATCAAGTTGGCCTTATTCCAGAAATGCAGGATGGCATAGCTTATTAATAGGCAAATTAGTAAGCATAACACAGCACATGAATAGGGTTAGATAAAAATCATGATCACCTCAATACATGCAGTAATTTTTGGATAAAATTCAATGCTGTTTCATGACAAAAGCCCTGAATAAATTAGGTATAGAAAGTTCATATCTCAACTTAATAAAGGCTATATTCAACAAACCCATAGCCAATATCATAATAAATGGGAAAAGCTGAAAGCTTGTCTTTTAAAATGAGGAAAAAGAGAAAGCTGTTCATTCTCACTGCTTTCATGGTACTATAAATTCTAGCCAGAGTAATAAGGCAAGGGAAAGAAATAAAAGGCATAAAAACAGAAAAGGAGGAATTTCAATTATTCCTGCTTGCAGATGATATTATTCCATACATAGGAAATCCTAAGGACTCCAACAAAAGGCTTAGAACTGATGAAAAAATTTAACAAAGTAGCAAAATCAACATAAGTAAAAGTAGTAAAAATCAACATACAAAAATCAGTGGCATTTCTATACACAATAATGAGCTCACTGAGAAAGAAATCAATAAAGTAATCCTATTTGCAATAGCCAGAAATAAATGCACACATGCATATATACATATATATGTACATACATACACACATAACTGGGAATAAACTTAAGGAAGTGAAAGAACATTACAATGAAAATCATAAAACAATGAAGAAAAAACTTGAAGAAGACACTAGAAATTGAAATACTCTACCAGGTTCATATATTTGGATTATTATGAGTTTTAAACGACCATACTACCCAAAATGATCTACATACTGAGTTCAATCCCCCAAGAAATAGAAAAAATAATCCTAAAATTCATAGAGAAGCACAAAACATTCTGAATACCCAAGAAAATCCTGAGCAAAAGTGCTATGCTGGAGGCATCACAATGCCCAATTTCAAAACATGTTACAAAACCATGGTACCAAAAATAGAATAGTATACGTGTAAAAATAGACCTGTAGACCAGTGGAACAGAATAGAGGACCTACTAATGAATCCACAAAGATCGTAGGTCATGATCAAATAGGCTTCATCTCAAGAATGTAATGACAGCTCTACATATGCAAATCAATAGATGCAGCGCATCACATGAACAAAAGCAAGGTCGAAGCTCCCTCAGCCCGCACCTCGGAGCGCCCTGCACACTCCATGGCGCGTAGGCACCGCCACTGATTCCCATGGTCTGGGCTTTCAGAGGACTGCCGCTGTGCCCCCGTGGGCTGGCATTAAACCAAAAAAGATGTCACCATATGACGACCTGGGAGTGGAAACCTGGGACTCAAAAACCTTAAGCTTCCGCAGTCAGCTTCAGGGGAATAAGGCAGCTCTCACTCAGGCAAAGAGCCAAAGGACAAAACAAATTACCGTCCTCGCTCCAGTCACTGACTGAAAGCGAGGTGGCCTGCGGACGACCAGCAGACTGTGGACACGCCACCACACGCTGAGCAGGCCCGAAGGGCCCTGTACCCAGGGGGGAGCTTCAGCAGAAGTTCCTATTCCTTTAGCTGACGAATACGACCCTGTGCTTCCTGACGACTATGAGAAAGTAGTGAAGCGCCTCAGAGAGTACTGACAGAGGCAGCGGGAGCTGGAGAGACAGAAGGAGAGAGACGGAAGGGAAAGGAGGTGAAGACAGTCACGAAGCCAGTGGGATTTCGGGGCAGCAGCTCCAGATCCTGACGGAGAGGAGAACTGTGAGCGGGAGAGAAAGAAGCGCGGGAAGAGCTGCTGTCGCACCACCTACTTCTCTTGTTAGAGACAGAGTTACCCCGTGATTTTCCTTATGAAGAGGACTCAAGACCTCGGTCGCAGCCTTCCAAAGCTGCTATTCCTCCCCCAGTCTGTGAGGAACAGGATAGGCCAAGAGCTCCCACTGACCCCGGAAGTCCCTTCCTTGCTAACATGGGTGGCACAGTAGCATGCAAGATCACGCAGAAGTAAGGCTCCGGGAGGCCGGGGTGTGGGGAAGCACGAGCAGGGGCTGAGCACCGCATTGTCTGTGAAGACCAGCAAACGGGGCAGCAAGGTCATTGTGCATGATGCCACCGAGAAGGGTGAGTCTCAAGATGCATCAAAGAAGTCAGATTCAAATCCATTAACTGGAATACTTAACGGTCCTACTAAAGTGGTCCTACCGAAGAACATGGTTGGTGCAGAAGTTGATGAAGACTTGGCAGTTGCAACCAAGGAAGAATGAAAAATATGGCAAAATTGGCAAATGTGTGATGTTTGAAATTCCTGGTGCCCCTCATGATGAAGCAGTACAAATATTTTTAGAATTTGAGAGAGTTGAATCAGCAATTAAAGCTGTTGTTGATTTGAATGGGAGGTATTATGGTGGATGGGTGGTAAAAGCATGTTTCTACAATTTGGCAGAACAAGTTTGATTATAAGAACGAGAGTCATCTCTAAGATCCTTAAATGAGGTGCAGACTGAGCAAAGATAATGATCTTTAAAAGATCTATGTTCTGAGCAGAGATGGGAAAAGCTAGTGAGTACTGGGACTGTAGAAGAACTTCTGATATATCTGTTGATTGACCCCTTTTTATTTTCTGATTTTTAACATAGTGTAAGATCCTTTAAAAATAAGCAAGGTTAAAAATCACATGATAATCTCAATACATAGATTCATCAAAAAGGCATGGACAAAATCAAATATCCATTTATGAAAAAAGCCCTAAAGAAAGCGGGCATAGACGGACCTTATCACAATCTGATGGAAGCCATTTATCAGACAAGCCTACTCCCAACGTAATAGTACAGAAAAAACTGCAAGCTTCCCTTCTAAAATCAGGAAAAAGACAAGAATGTTCACCATCAACACACAGTTCAACACAGTCATCAAAACATTAGCCAAAGCAATGAAGCAAGGCAGAGAAATGAAAGGGGCACACACAGGAAAGGAAGGAGTCAAGTTATTATTTGCAGATGACACGACCCCCACAGAGAAGACCCAAACAATCCACTGAATAAACTCCAAGAATTAATAACCAAATTCAGCAGTGTAGCAGGGTAAGGGTACAGAACAAAAACACAGAAATTAATTATGTTCCTGTACACCATTAGTGAACTTACTGAGAAAGAAATTAGGAAGCAATACCCTCCCAATAGGAACAAAATTTGAATATTTTGCAATTAACCTATGCAAGGAAATGAAAAAATTCTACTTACAACTACTATATTCTGAAAAATAAAATTGAAGAGGACATAAAAAATGGAAAGATATTCCTTGTTCCTGGATAAGCAGGAAAAATATGGTCAAAATGAGCATACTTTCAAAACTGATAGACAGATTTTAAACAGGGGCCAATGAAAATACCAACAGTATTCTTCACAGAACTGGAGAAAACAATCCTAAAATTCATATGGAGTCTCAGACTAAAATATCAAAAGCAAACTTGGGTAACAGAAACAAGTGGGAGTCATCAGAACCCTGGACTTGAAGTTATGTTACAAAGCTACAATGATAAAGACAGTATGGAAATGGCTGAAAATAGACATCAGATCAATGGAGCAGAATAGAGGATGCAGAAACAACCCAGGCACATTCAACTGTTTGACCTGGGCAAGGGGGCCAAAAGCATACACTGGAGGAAAGATAACCTTTTTAATAAATAATATTGAAAAAACTGGCTATCCACATGCAGAAGATTGAATCTAGGCCAATATCTCTCACCATGTACTAAACTAAAATCAAAATGGATCAAAGTTATAAACAATTATCCTGCATGAAGACAAAATAGGTAAAACCTGAATATATGGGTATAGGCAAGGGCTTTCCTAGCAGAACCCCAGCAGCACAATAAATAATACTGAGCCAACAAGTGGAATCATATCAAGTTTAAAATCTTTTGCATAGCAAAAGAAACAACCAACAGAGTGAAGAGACAGCCTTCAGAATGGGGAAAAATTTTCCACCTATTCCTCAAATAGAGAACTAATATCTGGAATACATAAAGAAGCCCCCTCCCCAACTAGAAGACCCAATCAACAAATGGGCAACTGAAATAAACAGACATTTCTCACAAGTACAAATGGCCAATAAAAACTTCAAAAAACATTGAGCATCTGTGGCCACTAGAGAAATACAAATTAAAACAACACTGAAATACCATCTTACTCTACAAACAATGACTGTTGTCAAGAAATCAAATAATAACAAATGCCAAGAAGGACATAGGAAAAAAGGAAACTTTCTACACTGTTAGTGGGAATGTAAACTATACAACCACTGAGGAAATCAGTATAAATATTCCTCAAAACACTAAAGCCATAAATATCATTTGACCTGGTTCTTTCTCTTGAGTTAAAGTTATCGTATTACAAAAATACATGTGTAACCATGTTTATAGCCAAAGTCTTACTAGTTAAAACTTGGAAGTAGCCTATATATGCACAAGCTTAAATACCACATGGTTTCTCTTATACAAGAAACCCAAAATATAAATACAGAAAAAACAAAAGGCAGATGACAGGAAGTAGGGAGATAGGTCTTTTTCAAATGGGAAGGGCATGAAGAGGTGGGACGGGGTGGATGCAGGAACAGGGATAAAAAGTAATTGAGACGTGTCACACACAGGTGCCAGTCCCCATCATGGACGTAAGATTATGCAATGCAAATATGCACTAATGAAAAATGAAAACTGAAAAAAGCCTTATTTTAAGGTAAAAAATTAAAATATTGATGTGCCTTACCCCTAGGCCACACCCGCAAAATGTTCCTGCCACTGTCCTCAGAGAGCCCCTCCCCATCATGGTCCTAGCCTTGCATCACTAGCTCCATATGGAAAATGCCAACTACACACGTACTGACCTAGCTCTATGGGAGCTAGAGTAGAAACGTCTCAGAATTTTATGTTTCTGTGGTAGTAGGGAATTTTCTGCTTATACAGCAGGAAGTGGACTCTGCTTCCCATCAGGTCTTTAGGGCAGGAAACGCCCCAAAATAGGACAGATGATAAAATACTAGAGAGCTTTAAAAGGAGGAGGCAGGTGATAAACAGGCCTTTCTCAGACATGTCTCAGATCATTACTTCTGGGACTGGGGTGTGGGCATATTCGTCTTTCCTGATAACCTAAAATAATTGGCTTTTTATGGCCATACTTTTACGTGTCTCATTTTATATGAAAGTCAAGTTTCCCGCCAGCCTAGTACCACTTTCTATAAGCCTTCCACCTCACTTGAAGCCGAAGTTATACCTCTTTTCTCTTTATGGGTGATATTTTTCACAATGAATTCACAATTTATACGTGAATTCACAATTCACACGTTATTCACAATTCACACTTCTACTTTACATGCAGCTTCCTGCATTACTCCGAAGCTCAGCTCGGGCAAAGGTGCATGAGGTTTCATGCTGTGTGAGATGCCATAACTGTCCTCATCCCTTCCTTCGCTGCCTTAAAAGCATGTGCGCTCTACTCTTGAGCTCTTCCTCCTCAGCCAGACCTCTGAAAAATTCACCCTTGCATGAGTGCTACTCCAGACAGCTGTGATGCTACATAAAAGTAGAGTTATCAAACAAGAAAAGGTCACCTACAGCAAAGTCTAACATTCTGTGAAGTAACTAGCAACGGTTGGGCTCCATCCAGCAAACACCTAAGTATGAGCCCTCTACAGGTGCTCCCAAACCAAAGACCTTTCGCTGACATCCAGTGCCCTTCCCCACATCCTGCTTAGTGACCTGCAGAAAAAATATAGGATTGAATCACAACATATGAATGGCTGACCTTAAAAGAAATCTTCCTCGAGCTCTGCCTGAGTGCTCCAGGACTTCTCCGAAAAGTAGCCTTTATCCTACAGTGAAGGCTAAAAAACTGTCCAAGGATCCTTACTTTTCCCTTTTCTATATTAAGTTTCTACAAGTTACTTTAAGTCTCAGAGGGTCCAATATAAAAGTTAAATGCAATACCAGATATTTGAAGAAAAATTACAATCCTATTTATGGAACCTGAAATTCTGATTTCCCCCACCTATAATTTAATTACAAATTTGTTCTAAAAGAATTACATCCCCTACTAACCAAGAGTTAGATGCCAAGTTTATTCAACAAACAAAAAGTCTTTGAAAAAAACTCACTACATTTTCTAGGTAAATTTTTTTGTCTTTTCATGGGCTTGTTTTTTATTAGTACTTGTTTACAGTATATATTCACAGTCCTTGTGGGGACATTTTCACAGCTAGAAAATAGAGATATCATTGATGCCACAGTCTCAGCGGGACAGCCTTTTCTCCAGTTGTATTCTCTTTCTTCTCCAGCATTTGATTAAATCTATTGCTAAGTTTAAACAATAGCATATATCATCAAAAACCTAAACTTTCACTTCTTAAGGAATTAGAACATCTGGCCCCATTTCTTACACCATGCAGACATCACTAGGTAACCCACCTCACCACCCGACATTAGCTGTATGGCTTTAAGTTTGATGATCATTCATGGGCTCTTCACTGTCACTGCTCCACCGTGGTATGAATAAGTTTTCTGAACAAGGTGCTAAGGAAAAAACAACTACCACTGAAAGGAATTACTATGCCTCGTTTCCTTAGGACCTGAGGGCAAGTTAATAAGGCAGAGCACTGCTCAGTTTTGCTTCTAAAATCAGAAAGATAAAATATTTTCATTCTAAGCTGGGAATGGTGGTGTACGCCTGTAATCCCAGCACTCAGAAGGCTGAGGCAGGAGGATGGTCATGAGCTCAAGACCAGTCTGAGCTACAAAGTGAGTTCAAGCCAAGCCTGAACTGCATACCAAGACCCTGCCTCAAAGAGACAATAAATAAATAAATAATGTTTTCATTCTATAGCACAAGGTGAGAACACCTTTTGTTGAATAGTGCAGAATTAGAGAGAAATATCCGGGCATGTTGGAGCGCTAACAATTAAATTGACACTTTAGCTGTTGTAAGTTGCTATAAACATGGATAACGCATGTTTCACTGTAGCTCAGTGACCTTATCTCTTTCAGGAAGATACTCAGAAAAGGTATAACTGGGTCAAATTAAATTTCTATTTTTAGTTTCTTGAGGAATCTCTACATTGATTTTCATAGTGGTTAACTATTTTACATTCCCACCAACAATAGATATGGGTTTCTTTTTCTGACAGCCTCTCTATGATTTCTTGGTTTTTGAGTCCTTAATAATAGCCATTCTTACTGGAATAACATGGAATCTCAGTGTTATGATTTGCATTTCAACAGATGAATGGATAAAGAAAATGTGGTATATATGCACAATGGAATAATACTCTGCCATAAAGAAGCATAAATTTGGGTCATTTGTAAGAAAATTAATAGATCTTGAGAATATAATAGCATGTGAAATAAATCAGACACAAAATGTCAAATACCACATGATATTTTTCTAATATAAGAATCCCAAAATATAAATAACTTAAAGAGCAAAATAAAAGATGATAGGTGACGAGGAAGTAGACGCTCTGCAGAAGCGAAGGAAACCTGGTGAAGGAGGGAGAGTGGAGGGCAGGGAGCAAAGTGGAATCAAAATGGTCAAGATTTCATAGGTAAATATACCAATTCCCCAAGATTCGTGAAATTATTACGTACCACAAATATATGCTGATAAAAATTTTAAACTATTTTACCACTGATTTTTAAAGAATAAAATATAATAATCAAAGCAGTATAAATCAGATTTTCATTTGAAGGGTAGAAAAAACTCTACAGTGGCATGTGCTTATTTCATGTTATGTCAAAACAGTATGTAGCCATCAGAATAATAGATTGCTCTGAACCATCTCTGTGTATTTGCCCTATGGAAAATTATATTTCATAGTTGCTAGTTGCATTTTTTAAGGCCAAACTATAGCAAATATAATCAACTTATTTAGTATTTTATATGAGAAATTTCTTAATCTTCTCTCTCATTCAAATTGATATGCTATTTTAAGTTCCTTAATAACTGGTCTGATGTGTCAAAATCATATGGCCAAGAGATTGCCAGGAGGCAGCATGTTCAAGCTCAAAGTAATCTAAGAAAAATAACCCCTTAGAATGTTTATCTAGTAGCAAGTATGAAAGTTTATAAAACCTTAAATAACTTTCTAGCTTCTAAATTCTTTTTTATTTTAAAGAGAAAAAAATAATAAAGTACCAACAACAAAGCCAAAACCAAACAATAAAAACAACACAGAATTTCAAAACAAGATGATAGGAATTAACAATGGTTGTTATATTGCATATTGTTATCTTCAACAAAGTTGCTCAGATTATCAGATGTAAGATTGATAGCTTCTAAATTCTTGCAAATCATCATTTGTTTTAGATTCACAGATATATAAATATCGCAGATATATACATATGTGTATAAATACTCTCCCAAAAATAAGAATAAAGAGGAAATACTTTTCTCTCAAAAAAGTCTGTAACAAAGATGAGTTTCTAGGCTTAAACAGAAGCCCTAACAGTAGTTTCTTATGAAATCAAAATATACTCTGCAAGAATGTAAACCAACATCCTTTATTCAACCACAGAGAATAAACACAGATAAAACAGATAATTAACAAGAAAGTCTAAGAAAATAAATAACAACTAAGGTCAGTTTGAAGACATCTTTGGTATGATAAAGTCTGTCCACAAAAATGCCATATTTGTGAGGAAGTAGTGCCAATAAAATTTACATTCATGTGGAAGTTTTCATGCAGGCCATCTATTATCCATCTTTTCCAGCCAGTGAGCTATTAGCAGCCAACCAAAACAGTGTAAACACCTGAAGAGTTGATGAGGGAGGTTCTGTAATTGTTAAACCTCCTGAAGTTCCTTCACCAAATTCATAATCCAATGACAGCTCAGGAAAGAAGCCTCAAACAAATACTACAAGAACTTAAATAACACTACAAGAAGTTTGTGATCAGCACAGTTTAAGATACAGTATTGCTATAAAAAGTCAGCTTTTCAGTATTAACTATGACTGCATATGATAATTTACTCGCAAATCTGCAGATGACGCACAATGTTATAATTTTTCCTCAGTGCCTAATACCAAAATGTAGCCAAGGGCAGTGCTACATACCCTGGCCATGGACTGAGCCCTCTGAACATGTGAAACCATAAAGAAAAAAGTATTAGGGCTGGATGTCTGGGTTCTTCAGAAGGTAGCAGTATGGAATGCACGTGACACAGACTAAATTTTTTTTTACTTTTTTAACAAACCAATTCAGAAAGTTACAAACATCACTGAAACAGTAACCTAAAAGCTAACATTTCACTATGGTTAGAATGTCCCTACTGAAACTACGTCTCCTTCTATGAAGTATTAAGAGGTGGCAGTGGAAAAAAAGAAACTCTTTTGTTGTTGGTGAGAATGTAAATTACCAGAGAAATTTTGGAGAATAGTATTGAGGTTCCTCAAAAAACTAAAACTATAACAATCGCAGGACCCAGCTGTCCCACTCCTGTGTATACTCAAAGGAATCAAAAAGTTGGCATAATGAAAAGATACCTGCACGCCCATGGTTACTGTGGCCCTGCTCACACCCCTGCTGCATGGAATCAGCCTACATGCTCCTCAACAGGGGAATGGATGAGGAAAATATGGTGTGTATACAAAGCCAAGTGATAGCCACGAGAAGAATGAAATCCTGTCATCTTCAGGAACATGAATGGAACTGGAGGACATCCACGTAAGTCAAATAAGTCTTACACGGAAAGTCAAGCATCATGTGTCCTCAGAATAGCCATTGCTAGAGATTAGGGATTAGTGGTAGAGGTACAGAAGTTCATCACCATTTGCTACATGACTCTGTGGAAATGTCTCACAGAACTCCATTAAAATGTCAGTGAAAATGATTTCAAAAAAATCACTTTTGGAGGGGGAAAAGGCAGCACCATGAGGCAGGCCTTTGGGAAGCTGATGGGATGGTTGGAGCATCACAGTTGACTTACTTTAGAGGGGTGGGCCTGGTTAGGGGCGGGTCACTGGAGGCTGACCTGGGAGGTTCTGTCTCCCTCCTCGGTCCTCTTCTGCTCTCTGCTGCCTGACTGCTGGGCCCTCAAAGCTCTCCTCTGCCCAGGCCCTTCACCCATGCTGTTTCTGCCTTGGATCCAGCTGGCCATGGACTGAGCCCTCTGAACATGCAAAGAACACAAAGCTCTCCTCTTTAAAATTGTGGGCATCACTCCAGCGACAGAGGCTGACCTGCGCTGACATCTGAGCAGCTGGCGTTTCATGGCCTATGCCCCAGCTCTGCAATGCAGACCTTTCTCCAGCGACAGAGGTTGACATGCAATGCCACATGAGCAGCACAACTCTTCTCCTCTGTTAAGGCCTACACCTCGGTTCTGCTCCACACCTTAGAGTTAGGAAGGAGCTCAGACTGGGAGGGCCTGTCCCTGTTGGTGGTTGACACCTGCAGTGTGGAATCAGCCTCAGGCTCTGGGGTCCTCAGGGTTGGGAGGAGAGCCCTTCTCTGCCCTAACCAGCTACCTGAGGAACCCGAGCAGAAGCTGCTGCCTAACGACCACCGGCTCAAGGCTGAGGCCCACGTGCTTCCCGTCCACACACTGGAAACTCTGGTACTGAAGCCCAGCACTCCCCAACCATTGCACGTGTAATCTGAGCCATGCACCCCCGCAATTGCCTGGGGTCCCTGGGCCCAGTGGTCCACGGTCTGCTACCACTCTGGGTTTAGTTTGATACCCAGGTAAACTAGGGTCCCTAGAGTCTTTTGTGAGCTGCCTCCCAGTAGCTCAGCACTTGTCATCTGACATTCAAAATGAGAAGACATGGGAGCAAAATGCAGTCTCAGAACACAACTCCATCCAGAACAAGTACAGGACACAATGACATAGGAGAACTGAGAAACCACATACCTGAAATTTTTGAAATGATCACTACTGAAGTAAAGAAACAACTCCATCAGGCCACAGAAGAGATTAAATCTGAAATAATCTCTCAGGCAAAAAATGAAATGAAAATAATAATGGAAGAAATGCTTTGCACATACAGAGAAGAAACAGATAAAAGACTAGAAGATCAAAGCCAACAAATGGAAATGTTGCATGAGCAATTTAGGAATGAATTAGAACATATGAAACAGACTCAAAGAGATTTCCAGGAAATGAAAACTGCCAGTGAAAGCTTGCAAAACCACTTGAATGAAGCCAAAGATAGAATTTCAGATCTTGAAGACAGCATGACAACTAACAATTGTGAAAGGAAGGATCTCTTAAAATCATCAAGGAACCAGGAAAAATCAATCCAACAGCTGCAACACAAAGCAAAGAGAAATAATGTGTGAGTAATAGGAATCAGTGAAACAGCAGGAGGCAACACAAATAACATAAAAAGAATATTTGTAGAAATAATAGCAGAAAATTTCCCAAGCATGGTAAAAGATACTGATGTGCAGGTAAATGAAGCATATAGAACTCCAATGAGCCACAACCCAAATAAAACCACCCCCAGATATATAATAGTCAAGATGCCAGATATGCAGCAAAAGAATAGAATATTAAAAGCTGCTAGAGAAAAGAAACAGATCACCTATAAAGGAAAGCCCATCAGAATCACAACAGACTTCTCAACAGAAACCATGAAATGGAGAAGAGCTTGGAGCAAGGTATTACAGATTCTGAGACAAAACAGCTTCCAACCCAGACTGATGTATCCTGCAAAACTATCCTTCAAATTCAATGGAGAAATAAAATATTTCCACAACACAGGACAACATGAGTGCCAAACCAACATTACAAAAAGTACTGAGAGATATTCTAGACAGGGGAAAAAAGTAACCACAATCTCAAGAACAACAATACAAAGGAACCCTTACACAGAACAAGCAATTAAACAGCAAAAGTAGGAAAGAAACAGCAAGTAAACAGCATAACAAGAATAAGCCAGTGTATAACAGTTGTAACCATTAATGAAAATGGGCTCAATTCACCAGTCAAAAGAAGCAGACTGGCAGAGTGGATTAAGAGACAAAATCCCACAATATGCTGTATACAGGAAACACATTTTACTCAAAAGGAAATCCATAGACTGAAAGTCAAAGGCTGGAAAACAATCCTCCATGCAACAGATACCCAGAAAAAAGCAGGGGTAGCTATTATGTTTGCAGACAATGTAAACTTGAAACCGATAACAATCAAAAGAGACAAAGAAGGCCACTATATACTAGTTAGGGGAAAGCTGCAAGACGAAGAAATAACAATCCTAAACATGTATGCACCAAATACTGGAGCACCAAACTATGTAAGGCAAATCTTAATGAACATGAAAAAACAAAAACACAGTAACACTATTGTAATAGGGAACCTAAACACCCCTTTGACTCAAAGAGACAGGTCAACTGGACTAAAACTCAGCATAAGATATAACAGACCTGAACCAAATGTGCAAACAAGTGAACTTAGTAGATGTTTACAGAGTGTTCCACACCACAGCACAAGAATACACATTTTTTCAGCTGCACATGGGACTTTCTCTAAAATAGACCACATTCTAGCCCATAGAGCATACCTACCTAAATGAAAAAGGATTGAAATTATCCCATGCATATTATATGACCACAGTGCAATGAAATTGGAAATTAATGACAAAGAGAATTCCAAAACGTCCATAAACACTTGGAAATTAGACAACAACCTCCTGAATAACCAATGGGTCACAGAAGAAATTTTAAAAGAAATTTAAAAATACCTACAAACAAATGAAATTGCAAATACAACTTATAGGAATCTGTGGGATGCAATGAAAGCAATCCTCAGAAGGAAATTTATAGTGATGAACTCACACATAAAGAAAACAGAAAAAGAATAAATAAATAGCCTAATGCTGCACCTCAAACTTTTAGAAAAAGAAGAACAAGTAAAGCCCAAAGCCCAAAGAAGGGAAGAGATTATAAAGCTTAGGGCAGAAATTAATGCAATTGAGATGAAGAAAACTCTACAAAAAATAAGTGAATTAAAGAGGTGGTTCTTTGAAAGAATAAATAAAATTGATAAACCTCTAGTCAACCTTATCAAAAAGAGAAAGGAAAGATCTCAAATTCATGCAATAAGGAATGAAAAGGATGAAATCACTACAGATCCTACAGAAATTCAAAAGATCATTAATACCTATTTTGAGAATCTTTACTCCCATAGGATAGAAAACTCAGAAGAAATGGGCAGATTCCTAGAAATTGTATGAATTACCAAAGTTAAATCAGGAAGATATAAAAATCCTGAACAACCCAATATCAATTAATGAGATTGAAAATGTCATAGAAAACTTACTGACAAAGAAAAGCCCAGGCCCTGATGGATTCACAGCAGAATTTTATAAAACATTCCATGAAGATTTAATGCCAACACTCCTCAAGCTCTTCAATGAAATTTAAAAGGAAGCAATTCTCCCTAACTCATTTCTGGAGGCAAGTATTATACTGATACCAAAACCAGAGAAGGACCCAAACAAGAGAGAGAACTATAAGCCAATCTCCCTAATGAACATAGATGCAAAGATACTCAATAAAATACCAGCAAATAGAATGCAGTGAATCATAAGGAAAATTATACACCATGATCAGGTTGGATTTATTCCAGGAATGCAGGAATGGTTCAATATTCACAAATCAATTAATGTAATACACCATATCAATACAGCCAAAGACAAAAACCACATGATCATCTCAATAGATGCAGAAAAAGCTTTCAATAAAGTCCAACATGCATTCATGTTAAAAATGCTAGAAAAAATAGGAATAGATGGCCTCTACTTCAATCTGATCAAAGCCATCTATGACTAACCAACAGCCAACATCATACTACATGAACAAAAACTGAGAGCTTTCACTATAAACTCAGGAACAAGACAAGGATGTCCACTGTCACCACTCCTATTCAACATAGTTCTGGAAGTATTAGCCAGAGCAATTAGACAAGAGAGAGAAATAAAAGGAATAAGGATAGGAAAGGAAGAAGTTAAACTATCACTATTTGCAGATGACATGATACTATACATGGAGGACCCCAAAAACTCCACAAGAAGACTCCTTCAATTAATCAACAAATTCGGCAGAGTAGCTGGATACAAAGTCAACACCCAAAAATCAATAGCATTTCTATGCACAAACAACAAACAGTCTGAAAGAGAAATTAAGGAAACCATATCTTTTACAATAGCATCCAAGAAATTGAAATATTTAGGAATCAATCTAACAAAAGAGGTAAAAGATCTATTCAATAAAAACTACAGTATTCTGAAAAAAGAGATCAATGAGGAATTCAATAAATGGAAAAACATTCCCTGCTCATGATTAGGAAGAACCAACATTGTGAAAATGGCCATACTACCAAAATTGTTGCACAGGTTCAATGCAATTCCCATTAAACTACCATCAGCATACCTCACAGATCTAGAGAAAATATTCCTCAAATTCATCTAGAACCAGAAGAGACCCAGAATAGCAAAAGCAATTCTGGGCCACAAGGACAGGTCAGGTGGAATCACAATCCCTGACCTGAAATTATACTACAAAGCTACTGTAATAAAATCAACCTGGTACTGGCTCAAAAACAGACCTAAGGATCAATGGAACAGACTGGAAGCTGCAGCCATAACCACAAACACACTCAGCCACCTAATATTTGACAAAGGGCCCAAACAAGCTCACTGGAAGAAAGATAGGCTCTTTAATAAACGGTGCTGGAGAAATTGGCTTACCTCTTGCCAAAGACTGAAAATAGACCCAAGTCTATCACCATGCACCAAACTCAAGTCAAAATGGATCAAAGATCTCAATATTAAAACAGAAACACTAAATCTATTGGAAGAGAAAGTAGGTAAAAATCTTGAAGGCATAGCAGTAGGCAAAGAGTTCATGAACAAAAATCAAACTGCAAGGGATACAGTTCAAAGAATCAATAACTGGGACCTCATCTTACTGAAAAGTTTTTTCACATCTAAAGAAATCACCAGCAGAGTGAAAAGAAAACCCACAGATTGGGAAAAAATCCTAACTGGCTGTCCCTCAGACAAAGGCCTTCTATCTATAACATACAAAGAATTAAAATACATGAACTCCTCCAAATACAAAGACCCAGTCCAGAAATGGGTATCTGAGATGAATACACACTTCTCAGATAAAGAAATACAAATGGCAAATAAATATATGAGAAAATGTTCTACATTTTTAGTCATTTGAGAAATGCAAATAAAAACAACATTGAGATTTCACCTCACCCCAGTAAGATTGGCCAGCATCAAGAAATCACAAATGCTGGCGAGGCTGTGGAGAAATAGGAACTCTTCTGCCCTGCTGGTGAGAATGCAGTCTGTTGAAACCACTGTGGAGATCGGTTTGGAGATTCCTCAGCAAACTAGGTCTAGAGGTCCCATTCAACCCAGCTATTCCCCTTCTGGGTATTTTCCCAGAAGATCTGAAAACATCATATCACCATGATATATGTGCACCCATGTTTATAGCAGCTCAATTTGCAATAGCTAAATTGTGGAAGCAACCCAAATGTCCATCCACAGAGGACTGGATAAAAAAACTGTGACATTTTTACATAATGGAATATTATTCAGCTATGAAGAAAGACAAACGAGGCTATTTTAGGCAAATGGTCACAGTTAGAGACCATATTCATAAGTGAAATAAATCAGACATGCATGTGCAAACAGTGTATTGTATCATTAGTGTAAGAACCTGGAGGTGGGAATATAAATTAGGAGGTATGAAAGGAAACTGCTCAAAAGTAGAGAGCAATTGGGAAGAAGGGAAGGAGAAAAGGAAGAAAGGGATAGCCATGTAAGTATGCATATATGTACAGGATGGCTAACATGGTTGTACTATTGTCTCATGTCGCTTTAATGTAAGGAACAATCAATGATTAGTTGTCTAATCAATCTTTTTTTTTTTCTCTTTTTTTTAATTTTATTTTAAAGACAAAAGAATGGAGACATATGAACCAGAAAAGCCATAAACAATACAGAAAATACAAAGTTATACAGAATATAGTAGGGAATTAGAACTGGATGTTGTATTACATAGTTATCTTCACATTAGTTAACACAAAAACATTAAAGGAAATACCAAATTATAGAGAAGATAGTAGGGAATT